>JACXGM010003931.1:0-10252 GCA_016801145.1 Umbra pygmaea | reverse complement strand
GTTTGTATTTGCTGTAGATGGTGTCAGGCCTTGAATGTCCTTAGTTATATATTTATTTATTAAAATCATTAAACACAAAGTTTGTTAATGTCTTTGAGATGTGTTCTCTCTCACTCTGATTATCTTTTATTTTACTGTCCTTCATCTCACATTTAGTTAAAGCTTTGTGTACTAAAATCTGCAGTTCAGAGACAGCCTTCTGTGACTCTGACTCGTGTTTGGTTGTTTACTCAAGTGTTGTTTTTCACTGAACTGTTGTTGTTTACCTACTCCTCTCAGCTGGTGCTCCCCGAATATCTGATCCACGTGTTCTTCTGCGTGATGTTCCTGTGTGCAGCGGAGTGGCTGACCTTGGGCCTCAACATGCCGCTCCTGGCCTACCATGTTTGGAGGTATGTTTGGCCCTGGAAGAACCGTGACTTAGGCCAGGATTGAGGCAGTACGTAGCGGTGTCACTGGTGCACCCTGTTTGAGATCATGTCTGTGGTAAAAGCAACAGATTAGTAAGTACATCAAGGTCTAGCTCACAACAATGCTGGATGATCTTCTTTAGGACTGGGCTTGCAATTTTTCTGGTTGATGAATTGTTGAAAACCGCTGAAGTCTCAACCTAGATGACAAAATGGCCATGTTAGGGTTTTAGGTTGATTTTAATGTGAAAAACTACCAAATGACAGCATCAAAGATGAATAAAAATACAGAAAAGTTAATCAAATTCCTGTCCTCGCTAACCAATTAGTATGGGAAAATATGCAAGTGCTTTTTTATAAAATCTTTCAAGGTTTTCCTATCCTCCCAATCCCCGCTAACTCTGCCTTGTCGGCAGCTCTGCAACTCCTTGGACCAATCTGTGGGATGGCGAGGGGAGCACACATGGTTCATTCAGCCACGTGTCACCCAGCCGCCGATTCTTTTTCAGTGTTCATTCAACACTGATGCCTTTACTCAGATCATGCACGGGATGATTACGTTCACCAACTATACTTCGGCGATTGAATGCACAGGCGCCCGAACTGCACCCAAGGAGTCGCTGAAGAGCGACGTGGCAGGATAGATAATCAGATTTTTCTAACCCAAATCCTGGGCAGCATTGTGCCAATTTGTGCTGCCTTGTGCAGGAGCCCCGGGGAAAGTCAGAGAAAAAATAGTCATGCTCAAAGCCGTGACTATCATGACGTAGACTGTTTTGCAATGCAGCGAGTTAGCCCACTACACCACGTGGACCTCTGATAATGGTGACTCTTTAAGGGATGATCACATATCCAAACCAGGTATTTCACTAGTTACATTTTATAAAAATGCTGAACAATTATTAAGTGTTATTTTCATCTGGATGTCCAGAATTATAATGTGTAAATACAGCTGGCAAAAGGTAGATTTAATTCAGTTACCAGGGTGTAATGTGACAAAAGGTAAGGATTTTGACAGAATGATGATTTTCTCTAAACACTGTATATTGCAGTATTGAATTTGATATCACCAAAAAAGAGTTTTGTGATATTGCAGATTGTATTACCCTGCTAGTAATTGTATATCCTGTTGACGTGTAGGTGGTGTTGTAGTAACTGTGCCCAGTTGACTTGTACTCAGTACTGTGCCCAGTTGACGTCTAGCAGTAACTATGCCCTGTTGATGTGTAGGTACATGAGCAGGCCAGTGATGAGTGGACCAGGCCTCTATGATCCCACCACCATCATGAACGCTGACATCTTGGCTTACTGTCAGAAGGAAGGCTGGTGCAAACTGGCCTTCTACCTGCTCTCCTTCTTCTACTATCTCTATGGGTACGTATCCTAGCGACCGCGCCCCGTTACACTACACAAGACAACCATTTCATATATGGGTACAGCCTGGTTCATGATGTCCTCTGTAGGCTTTCCCAACTAGGGATTTTACTTTCACAGTTGCACCTACAAAATGTCTAAAATTATTTATTTGAGATAATCTCAGTTTAACAGAAGTGTCAAAGACACTGGCAGATCCTTGGTTTCTGTATACACAGGGTTTCACACCAGGATTCATGCTAGAGCATCTATTTGACAAATGCCTCTAAACAGTGTTGTTATGTCTTTTCTGGCAGAATGATCTATGTGTTGGTGAGCTCTTAGACTGGCACGAGGCCAAGAAGATGGAACACTTTGGTTGTAGTGGCTGTGAAGAAGAGGCCGAACCAGGACCTTGAAGAATGGTCATTCACTTCTCAGTGAGACAAGATGTCCCCACTGTCTCCTCACCCCCAAGAGTACAGAGAAGACTGTCACAACTACGGACAAACATTTCTCCCCTTTATAAATGAATATCTTCCTTTGAGGTCACAGCTGTTCTCTTGCTCCTAGTTTTACACTAAATGCTTTGAGAGGAAGAACAGTGGCAGAGCTTTGAGATCTGTTTTACTTTATCATGTGATTATCTGATTTATCTCTACTGTTGAACTAAATGTTTGTTTTTTATCCACTCTCTACATTTGACTGTTTACAAATTACAACAGATATTTGATTATAATGTGCATCAATTTTTAGGGTTAGAGCCGAGATTAATACAGAATATACTATATTTTGAGAGGTCATTAGATGACACGCTTGGAAAAAAACACGTTATGGGGGTTTTTCATAGGTACCTCGTCCAAGAGTTTGAATGCACGCTTATCCCATCTGGATGATCAGATTAAATGGGTTGCATCGACTGGGAAAATCAGCATGGTTGTCTTAAACATTTATATGCTTTTGTTTTAGGTTTGCCATGCTATCTGAGGCTTAAACACTCCTATTTTGTTTTTGTAGCCCTTTCCATACATGCAGGGTGCCTGTTCAGTAGATGCTGTAATGCTAAGATGTGAAAATGCTGTTTTTGATGCTACTGAAATCACAAGTAGAAATGTGTGATCATGAAGTGTTCCTGGTTAGGAGACTCTATTCATCCTGTTTTAGAAACCAGAGCCAACTACTCCATATTGGTTTGGAGAACCTAAATGCCCTTTATGATTTTTACTCTAGACCAGTGGTTCACAAACCTCTCCTGGAGGCCCACCAGCCATGCCACAGTTTAGATGTATCCCTCGAGATTCACCAGAATCACTGATCAAGGTTTTGTTAAATAGTAGACATGTTGAATCAGGTGTGCTAGCCCAAGGGTAGTTGAAACACAAGGACTGGCTGGTGGTCCGCCAGGAGAGGGTTGGGAACCACTAGTCTAAAGCATTAGTGTTAACCTGCATACACTAGGCCAGGGATCACTTTAGATTTTTTATTCTACCTAGTAGTTAATTGCAATCACCTGCTTTCCTAGGTATAAACCAGTCCCTTGTTAGAGAGAACAAAAACCAGAAGTGTTTCGGCCTTCCAGGACCAAAGTTGATGACCTCTGCACTAGGCCCTTTATGGAATCAGTTTTTTACTCTTACCTTGTACCTGACTGGTTAGGATCCCCACTCATCTGGCAGTCTAGTTTCTAAATGAAGGGAAATACCAAAAACCAGCATACACTAGGCCCTCCGGTTGTGGAAGGAAAACGTGCATCCCAAGTTCAAAACCCACATTCTAAATCCATTCCACTGAGGTGGTGTAAGTGAACTTGCATATGCTAGGTAATCTGTGAAACTGGGTTGATACCTGTGCTCTGAGATTTCATTCCAGATGTTATCTCACATTTTAGCGAACAGTGTCTAACAGGATATTTATCCTGGTGGGGAAAATCTCCAAGTCGTCCGTATTAATTGCCAATTTCTTCCACTTGTAGGAGCAGGGGATGATGTGCCGCTGTTAATCATTTTTGGCCTTTCATTGCAAATCTATTCATTCTAGAGCAGCTAACGTATTAACTTATCACAACTTTCTTTATCCAAAACACAAATTAGCAATGTGGGTTACATTTAAAAGCCAGCGTTACACAAGCAACACATCTGGTCTTCAGCCAAATTAGAACTGACTACTGGTCTAAAGACTCGTGGCAAAATGTAATTTGACTGTATTAGTCAGATACAGGTGTAGAAGTTGAGCTCTACTCACAGTTGAAGTCATATAGGATAGACACTATTAAACAATTTTGAATCAATGAAATGGATATCCACTCATAATTAAGCCCAATAATGTCAATTAAGAGGACAGCAACAAAACCCCTGAATGTTTTTGTCTTCCCATACTGAAATTTGCATGTGTCAAACCGGTTCCACAGAAGGCCTAGTGTATGCTGGTTTTTGGTCTTTCCCTTCCATTAATGCCCAATTAAGACCTACAGTGCCAGGTGACGGGAGATCCTAATCAGTCTGGTAAAAGTTAAACCTGGAGACAATAGGCCCTATTATGGAACCAGTTTGACACCAGTTGTCTAGAGCAGTGGTTCTCAAATGTCTCCTTGACAACCCCAGACATGACGCAGTTTAGTTGGAGCCCTGACCTATATGACATCAGATTCATTAATCAATTACATGTTGATTAGTAAACAAGTTGAATCAGGTGTGCTAGCTCAGGGGTAGTTTAAATACATGGACTGGCTGGGGGTCCTCATGGAAAGGTTTGAGAATCACTTGTCTGGAATGCATTTTTCCTACACAATTTGAAAGTACAAAACATTCTTGTGAAATGCAAAAAGAGAAAATGATCTCACAAAGATAATCTAATAAAAGCTGTCAAACCATCTCTTGTTGACATGATCACATTCTTTCCAAGCTTTACACTTTCAATGTATTATTTCAAAATGTGTTTTTTTTTCCTTAAAGGGGGACAATAAAATCATCGTGAAACAGATCGTTCTGTCAAGATGGCTTTGGTTTCTTGGTAGGCAGAGTATTTTTCACGGAACTCGTGCAGGAAGTTGTATTGCTAAGGGAAATAAAACAAAAGCTAAATTATGGAAAAACAGTTCTGGGACCAGGGTGACAATGGATATTTTGGACTACATCAAGTTCTGTATATAATAATAATATTAATAATAATGATAATGAAATATGACTTGAAGAAGAAAACACTGCCATCACCTTAACAGTCTGTATGGCCCCGCCCCCTCTATGATCTCTGAGCACCTCAATGGCTTTGTTGGGCGTCATGGAAACAGACAGCTGGAGCAGAAGACAGGCAGCAACTGTTGGACAGACAGCGACTCAGAGTTGTGTTGTTGAGACGAAGGCTGAGGTAATTTGACTGACAACAAGCAAGGAAAGTGATTCTTACTGAGTGCAGAGCGCCCCAGGCCCCCGTAACAACTGGAGAGCAAAACGGAAGGAACGTGAGAATAGTTAAACATGAAGCTGAGTGAAAACAGAAACATGTAAGCTACAACTTCACCAGGAAATTCACAACACTTCTGGAGTTGTTCCAATAGGAGCAAAGACTTAATACAAAATAAATGTTAGTCAAATATGCATTACAACATGTGTAATATAAATTATGCCAGCAGCATAGCACCCTCTATAAAACTGCTGGTTACCCTTTGAAGCGAAGTAGGGTCGGTCCCTGGATGGAAAACCAATTACTGTGGTGTTAGAGGGGCACTCCTCTGTTCTAAAGCTCATTCCCAATGCCCCAGGGTATTGAAGAGGACACTGCCCTGTGTAGGGCACCATCTTTCAGACACATGGTTCATCCAACCACATGTCGCCAACACAGAAGGCTTTAGTCGGCTCACGCACGGGATGATTACGTTCACCGACTATACTTCCTCAATTTAATTTACAGGCGCCTGATGTGCACACAAGGAGTCTCTAGAGAGCGACGTGGCAGGATAGATAACCTGACTTATCTAACCCAAATCCTGGGCAGCGCTATGCCAATTTGCGCTGCCTCGTGCAGAAGCTCTGGGAAGTCAGAGAACCCATAGTCAGGCTCAAACCACTGACAATCATGAATTGTCCTGCAATGCAGCCATCTACACCAGTGCTTTGATTTCACCACTAATGAGCCAACAGCACTCATTGTAAGATTAGGGCTGTTAACGCCAGTGTCCTGGCCCAATATCCAATCGTCTCCAGCTTCGAATTGGCTAATTCATCCTCAAATTTTTCCCCAGGTCATTGCTGCAAAAGTCAATACGTCTTGTAAAATATTGGTTAATACATAAATAAACCCTAATCTCTAACACTTCTCTTTCTATGCTCACTGGATAACCGTGGTCCGGTCGTCTCTTATATTGGCCTGTAGGCCCTCCAGGATTTGGCAGCACTGCTCCAGCTCAGGGGTGCCCCCATCAGGAAATGGCAGGTGGTGCACTTGAAATCCATGCTGACAGTACATCTCCAGCAGGCCGGGAACTCTGTATTTATGGAGCTCCCCTCTGGTGCAGAACACAAACACATCCTGCACGCCCTGGGTCTGCAGCTCATCTGGAAAAAGACACTTACAGCATTTCAATTTTTGGCACTTTGAGCCTATATTAGAAAACTGACATGATTGTCCTGAAGATGGCGCCAAAACACTGACCCATGAGTACTATTACAGTATTAGACGACATTGTTCATGAACAAAAGGAGACTAGATTATTTTAACCAAAGTAAAGTTCAGTGGTAATGTGCAATGACAACATTCCATAAGACATGCAGCATCAACATGTCAACACTCAAGAAAATCAACCCACAGGTATAAGACCATGATTTTCATTTAATATTTACAGGTCAACACACCAATATCTCTTTGTAGATTTCTTCTGATATCTTTGAATTTGCATCCAGGCAAAGGACATATTCCAAGAAACTGGGAGCAACCGACCACAGACAAGGGCAACCTGTAATGCACAGAGGAGTAAAGTATAATCCCAACTACACTTAAAGCTGCACTATGCTACTTCCCATTCATTTGTCCTGTTGGCCTGAATTTTATGTAGATTTTTATAAATTTTTTATACACACACATTTTTACTGAACACATGAATAATACAGTATAACCAATTTTCCATAATATGCATTTGTTTCTAGTTAAATATTGTGAAATGTCAACTTGGCTATTCTACTATTGTCTGTATTTTGTATAATTTAAGTTAGTTTTCAACCCTTGGTTCCAATATGCTAGTTTCTAACTTTACTAGTCTGAAAATATAATTTTTGTATTTTTTGTAGTTTTGGAAAGTTACATAGTGCAGGTTTAATACGTAGACTAAACCAGACATCTCCAACCCTGGTCCGTAGAGCAACTGTCCAGATTCTTTTCACGCCAACCCTATTTTGGTACCTGATTCTAATGATTAGCAAGTTGATGAGCTGAATGAGGCCCCATTATGTACAGTTGGAGTGAAAACATACAGGCTGTTAGCTTTCCATGACCAATGTTGGAGAACCCTGGTTTAAGCAATGTAGGATGTGTTTTATCTATTAATTATGTGTTTGTCTCCACCTACCAGGAGATCTGGAATGGTGTCAGCTGGTCTTCACCAACATCCTCTTCGTCAGAGGATGAATCAAACTCACTTGTCCTCATTGGCGCTGGCTGAGGGTTTGGGAGGAAGTGAAGTCTGTCACATGTTCTAATGACACTTGACACCAGATATATACATGTACTGTCATGACAGAACAAATAAAAATAACTGCACTTTCAATGTTATGTAGGTTGCTAGCTGGTCTGGAATGTAGAAAGGTGTGCAGTAGTTAGGGATTCAGACTTGTTTTCGAACGATTCCCAAATGTGCCAAATGTCGTTGTGTCTTGAGCAAGGCACTCTACCTTAAAATTGCCCCAGGGGGATGTCCCTGTACTTACTGTAAGTCACTCTGGATAAAAGCGTCTGCTAAATGACTACAATATTAATGTAAATAAAGACACATAAACAAGCGACTGGCTAGCAGTACATAGCTGGTTGCCTTGGACTTACCACCGGGCTTCAACAAGCTAACCTCGGTAAAGATACTGGCATTCTATACAAAATAGCTGGCCCGCTAACTTTTACATGGCAAGTAGGAATATTCTGCCTGAAGTTAGTCGTAACCTGTACTTACCAAATACACTATTAATCGCTATTCCAGACAATGTTGATAGCTACAGTAACTCCTAACTAAATGCTATTGCGCTAGCAGCTGTACTAGGAGCTAGATGCGATTTAAAAAGACATGAGCATCCAAACCAGCCAATTAGAGCCACTCTCTACTCGGCTACGCCCAAGACTTCACTCACGCAGTGAAAATATAGCACGCAGACCACCGCCAGTACTAGGCCAACTCCTCCGATATATATTTTCATTTTTTCTTTTGTCACAGAGGACATTTTTTATTTGTTTATATTTATTCAGAAATCTTGCAGGATGAAACTTCTTCTAATGCATATTGGGTGTCCATCATTTTGATTAAAATACGATAATTAGCCTGCTAATAAGTATTGGAACTACTTTAGAAATAGTAAAAATGAAAACAACAATAATAAATATGACAATGAAGTAATATTAATGCAACAAAAAACATTAACAGCAAAAACCTGTTTTTTTATATGTAAATATATGTTTATAAATAATTATAAAACTACTCATGCTTAAATTCCAACTTGAGTAGACATGCAACCCTAAGTTGGGACAGTATGGAAATGCAAAGAAAGTCATTTGAAATTAAATTCACCTTGTACTATATTAAGACATCCCAACCTGAAAACACGTGGTTAGCACGCAAGCGCGCTATGTCACTCTCTCACCACGTCTGTCACTTTTATTGAAAAAACAATATTAACACATTATGTGATGTTTTACTACATGGATTTGATTTATTTTTGAAAATTTAAACTAATTTCATGTCTGATGACTGCAACACACACTAAAAAGGTTGGGACAGTACTGAGTTATTAGGAATACTTCACAAGTTATTGAAAACATGACATCATGTTTCACAACATATAAATAAGCTGACACACATGAAAAATGTCCCATATACTTGTCTTCTCACTTTTATATCATATTGCTTACTTTAGGCAGCATATTATTTTATTTGTTCTTTAGTATTATTTTTTCTGTTTTATTTCCACTGCCTTGCTGAAAAAAGACACGCGATATTGACAGTACAAGCAATCCCACCAGCATTTCTGTGCACAGGACAAATAAACTTCAACTTGGATAGTCCTTACCTAAAACCATTTAAACCTGTCCAAAATAATGGAGCAACGACTATGAACCTGGAGAGATTCTGAAGGAATGGTTTCAGAGCTCTTGCTATGTGTTCTCTCATCTATCCTACATGATGGAAAAACTGTTTGTTGTGCAGGTTACCTACAGGCAAGCAGAGGAAACATACAGTATTCTATGTACATGTATTCAGGCACACAGACACACAGACACACACAGACGCATACAGTACTTACATAAATACAAGGCACCGCAACACACACACAAGTTTGTGAGATCATCAGGCACTGATTTTGGATGCAATCACCATTAGAATTCATCCCCAAGGTGTTCAATGGGTTGAGGTCAGGGCTTTTTTTGTGCAGGCCACTAGAGAGCCTCGCCAAACTCATCAAATTATGTATTTATGGACCCTGCTTTGTGAACGGGGGCAGAGTCATTCTGGTTCAGGAAAGAGCCTTCCCCAAACTGTTACCACAAAGTTGGGATCACCCAAATGTCTAAAATGTTTACGTTTCCTGTAGCATTAAGATGACCCTTTACTGGAACTTAAGGGGCCTAGTCCAAACCCTGAAAAACAGCCCCATACCATATCCCTTCTCCATCATTAGTAGGGGTGTCATCATTTTTTATATAGTGTTCATATATAGGTCCTTCTCAAGAAATTAGCATATTGTCATAATGTTCATTATTTTCCATAATGTAATGATAAAAATTAAACTTTCATATATTTTAGATTCATTGCACACCAACTGAAATATTTCAGGTAATTTATTGTTTTATTACTGATGATTTTGGCATACAGCTCATGAAAACCCAAAATTCCTATCTCAAAGAATTAGCATATCATGAAAAGGGTCTCTAAACGAGCTATTAACCTAATCTTCTGAATCAACTAATTAACTCTAAACACCTGCAAAAGATTCCTGAGGCTTTTTAAAACTCCCAGCCTGTTTCATTACTCAAAACCGCAATGATGGGTAAGACTGCCGACCTGACTGCTATCCAGAAGGCCATCATTGACACCCTCAATCAAGAGGGTAAGACACAGAAATAAATTTCTGAACAAATAGGCTGTTCCCAGAGTGCTGTATCAAGGCACCTCAGTGGGAAGTCTGTGGGAAGGAAAAAGTGTGGCAAAAAACGCTGCACAATGACAAGAGGTGACCGGACCCTGAGGAAGATTGTGGAGAAGGACCGATTCCAGACCTTGGATGACCTGCGGAAGCAGT
>JACXGM010003930.1:0-39794 GCA_016801145.1 Umbra pygmaea | reverse complement strand
CTCTCTCTCTCTCTCTCTCTCTCTCTCTCTCTCTCTCTCTCTCTCTCTCTCTCTCCTTCTCTCTCTCTCTCTCCCTCTGTCTCTGTCTCAATGTCTGTATCACTCCTTCTGTATCTCTCTTTCTTTCTGAGGTTTTGGGTGGGATGTCAGTATGTAGTTCAGTGGTTTCCACAGAAGCTGTGCCGTGACAAATTGGTGCTGTAACTATGTATTAGTGTGTGTGTGTGTATGAGAGAAAATGTGTAAGATGCTTTAGTCTACCCACCCACGCCTTTATAATACCTTATTTTAGCCCACATACAAAATGAACCTTATGGTCAGACCAACTGTTTCTCATTACAGAATGACTGCCAATGACCACAGAACAGGTGCAGTTGCAGCAGCTGTGTTATTATCTGCCAGATGTAGGTCTGCAATCTGAAAGCCACATACCTCTAACGCATAAACATGGCCAAGAATCATAATATTACACCAATAAATGAGGCTGTCCAAACCTATGATAAGAGGCTTTAAGCAGTTTCTCACATAAAGGCTGTTACATGTAATGGTCAAATAAGAAACCCACCACTCTCTAGCCTTCCTTACAACAAAAATGTTTTTCTACCTTTGTGACCAGGTGCAATAAAACCCAAAATTACACTCACCGGCCACTTCTCGTTAGTACCAGGTTGGACCCCCTTTTGCCTTCAGAACTGCCTTAATTATTTTAATAGATTTTTAATAAAATACAAGTATTTTACAATAATTAACAAAAAATGTAACATACAGTTTGGTACTTTTTGGCTCTATATGAGTTTTTTTTTGTCACAAAAGTTTGGGTTTGACTTATTATTTTAGCCAAGAGTCTTCTGAATCTAAAACTACAAGGCACTTCACTGTATGACAAAGTATGACCCTTTCAGAAGCCAAAATATCAGCATAGTGCCAGGCGGACTTTAACTGCCTTAGACCTGGAAGGGTTCATTATCTTAGATTTTCAGATTTTTTTCAAATAAAATTCCATATGCGCTGTTGTGTTGATTTGCAGGTGTCTGCGACAATGCTAAATAGTCTTGAAACAAACAGTAGTAATTAATTTCTGAGAAGTCAAACAAGGAAATGGTGTTAGAAACCATTAGTAAACATTTATTTTCTGTAGGATACACATGTAACTGTGTAGATGGTGGGGGTATTTTAATGAATTAACATTTCCAATTTTTCACGTATCGCTATAAAATGCGGCCCTTCACTTGTTTTCAAAGGCTCAATCTGGCCCTCAAGCAAAAAAGTTGCACACTATGCATTAGAAGATGCGTACACTGAGGTCATAAAGGGATTGACATGGTCAGCAACAATTCTCAGGTAGGCTGTGGCATATATATATATACAGTTGTGCTCATAAGTTTGTATACCCTGTCAGAAATTGTTGAATTTTGGCATAAATGTTGACAATATGACTTTTCATGCAAAAAATCTGACTGTTATGTAAGGATAGTGATCATATGAAGCCATTCATTATCACATATTTTTTTTGGCTCCTTTGTAAACCATACTGATAACAGAAATCACCCAAATGGCCCTGATCAAAAGTTGTTTGGCTTTGTTACAGACACAAGGTGACACACACATGTGAAAATGGCAAATAAAGGTAATTATTCCACACCTGTGGCATTTTATATTGCAATTAGTGTTTATGTATAAATAGTCAGAGTTTGTTAGCTCTTACGTGGATGCACTGAGCAGGCAATACTAAGCCATGGGGAGCAGAAAAGAACTGTGAAAAGATCTGCGTAATAAGGTACTGGAACCTCATAAAGTTGGAAAAGGATATAAAAAGACGTCCAAAGCCTTACAAATGGCAGTCAGTACTGTTCAATCATTAATTAAGTAGTGGAGGATTTGGGGATCTCTTGATACCAAGCCAAGGTCAGGTAGACCAAGAAAGATTTCAGCCAAAACTGCCAGAAGAATTGTTCAGGATACAAAGAAAAACTCACAGGTAACCTCGGGAGACATACAGGCTGCTCTGGAAAAAGATGGCGTCATTGTTTCAAAGAGCACAATGTGATGATACTTGAACAAAAATGTGCTGCATAGATGAGTTGCCGGAAAGAAGCCAGTGCCACAAAAAAGCCTGGTTACAATATGGCCTTCTGGCACACTGTAATTTGCAATGATGAGACCAATATAGAGCTTTATGGTCACAACCATAAGTGGTATGTTTGAAGAGGGAATGACAAGGCTTAGAGTGAAAAGAATACCATTCTCACTGTGAAGCATGGTGGTAGCTCACTGATGTTTTGGGGGGGGGGTGAGCTCTAAAGGCACGTGGAACCTTTTAAAAATTGATGGCAAGATGGATGCAACATTTTATTAGACAATACTGGCAGACAATTTGCATTCTTCTGTATGAAAGCTGTGCATGGGACACTCTTAGATTTTCTAGCATTACAATGACCCTAAACACGAGGCCAAGTTGATCCTCCAGTGGTTACAGCAGAAAAAGGTCAAGGTTCTGGAGTGGCCGTCACAGTCTCATGACCTTAATATCATCAAGCCAGTCTGGGGAGATCTTAAACGTGCGTTCCATGCAAGACGATCAAAGACTTTTGAACAGGGGCATTTCATCATTTTCTTTGTTGCCATGTTTTGCTTTATGATTGTGATATTCTGTTATGACCTACAGTTGAATATGAATCCCATGAGAAATAATAAAATTGTTTTGCCTGTTCAATCAATTTTTCTTAAAAAATTATACATCTATTACCAATAATCCATGGGTATGCAAACTTTTTTATGTATGTATACAATATATATAAACTATATATATATATATAGTTTAGCCTCAGTTTCCTGTTCATAGCTGACAGGAGAGGCACCCGATGTAGTGTTCTGCTGCTGTAGCCCATCTGCTTCAAGGTTTGACATGTGCGTTCAGAGATGCTCTTCTGCATAACTTGGTTGTAACAAGTGGTTTTTTGAGTTACTGTTGTGTTTCAATCAGCTCAAACCAGTCTGGCAATTCTCCTATAATCTCTGCCATCAACAAGACATTTTTGCCGAGAGAACTGCCGTTACTGGATATTTTCTCTTTTTCTGACCATTCTCTGTAAACCCTAAATATGGTTTTGTGGGTAAATCCCAGTAAATCAGTACTTTTTGAAATCCTCAAACCAGCTCATCTAGCACCAACAACCATGCCACATTCAATGTAACTTAAATCAACTTTCTTCCCCATTCTGATGCTTGGTTTGAACTTCAGCAGATCGTCTTGACCATGTCTACATGCCTAAATGCATTGACTTGCTGCCACATGATTGGCTGATTAGATATTTGCATTATGAGCAGTTGAACAGGTGTACCTAATGTGGCCGATGAGTGTAGATTAGAAGAGTTCAGTGTAGTAGCAACATAAAGTCCAATCGATTATAAATACTATTATTTAATTGTTGAGTGCTAAAGTGTAATTGTATGTCAGAGTGTTTCGATTTTTGTGTTTTTCAGCACACAGTCACGGAAATTACTAAATCACTACTGAGTCATAAAAAACAGGACTGGATTAACAATTACTCAAACAATTGTCCAGTATCAATAATTTCTTTGTTTGCCAAACTCATGTTATTAAACTTGTTATTTGTTAAGTCAGTGAGTGAGGCAGGATGAATTGCAAATTTTGCCTTCGTATGAGATAAAGCGCAGTCCTGCACTGACAAACCTGTAGAATAACTTCTAGTTTCCCAAAAGTCAATCTTGCTTTGGATTGGTTTAGAAATAAATATAATAAACATGGTCAGGCTAACAATAACACTGTAGCTTCTATGTTTGAAGGAGGAGAACATGATGACGATAATATAAAATCAACATGGTCACTGTCCATGCTGGCTGGCCGGTGTCTTTATGAGATGTTCATGAGGAGAGATCAAAGGAGTCAAGAGCAACTGGTACAAAGTGTTTATTTATGAAGCCAATATTATGGGACAACTGGAATGACTGGGGTGGGTGTAGGTCATCACAGACTTAAAATGAATTTACTACTGAACAGGATCCTTCATTACTGAGTTCCTCTTGTTACTCAACAGCAACACAATCTCAGAACAATCTCTTGTCTGAGTTCTCATGACCCAACAGGTGCTACTCTCTCCTCATCGGTGACTTTATCTGTGTGTCTCTGCTGACGCGGAAATGGACATGGCCACATCTAAACCTTCACGTTCTTCACAGACCCCAAAAATAGATTTGTAGAAATGTAGCAACTAAATTTAAAAAAACATGAAACGCTAGCTAGGTCACAGAGAAAATGATTGATGTCTGTCTCTCCTAACCAGGGGGATATACATTCTTTGTACCCAGGAAAGAGCACCTTTAGGTGGGTAGTGAGATAAAGGTTAAAGAGTTAGCTACACCATAGGGCGTTGGACAGAGTGTACACGTTAGCACAGTAAACATACAATCTGGCCCCACTAAGATGCAGTATTCACAAATTTCCTACAGAATACACAAAATAAATGTTACTCCGACCATAAACCGAACCTTTCATTCAGATGAAACAATGCATTGCTAAACAGTTTTGATGAAATCAACATTACGCCAAGGCTATTTAGTGACAAAGCAGAGTGAGAGTTTGCACTTACCTGCAGAAGACACAAGCACCATCCCCACACCTGTCCTCCATGTAGCGGCCATGTTCTCTCTATTCCTCAGGAGAGATACAGTTTATCCTTTCTTTGAGACCAGAGCTGAATGATTGAGAGGGGGGTCACTGGGGGGCTCTCGTAGTTAATTTCTCTTCCTCTTTCCCCCTCTCTCTCTCTCTCTCTCTCTCTCTCTCTCTCTGACTCTAATTTGCTAACCCTCTCTTGTTCTCTCTGATCACAGGAAGTGGCTGTACTGATAACAATCTCTCTACCCCCCCTGCTCTATTTGCTTGATTTTATTTTTAATTCTCTCCATCTTTCTAAATATTTATTTGTCTTTCTTATGAAAGCAAATATATACAATTGTCATTCTCATTTGGGGCCATTGCACTCTTCCTCTCTGTATTCGGCTCTCTGTCTATCCTCACACCTTGTTACCTTGGCGCTAACGTGTCAGTTCACTGTCTCTCTCGGTTCATTTGAGACAGATGCTATCTTATCCATCTAAAACACTGCCACTATTTTTATACTCACATCCCAAAATCCACAAAATCTGCATCATGATTTGAACTCAGCTTTGGTACACTTGGTGGAGTGGAGGGTTGAGGGGATCTTTCCCGCATTTCTGTGGAAAAACGATGCACAAATGCAAATGCATGTTGGCACATTTTCCTTAAAAAACCTTTTGCTAAATCCCAAATTAACATTTATTTCTGTTCCTTTCTCCTTTGGTTTATACACCAATCACCATAACATTATGACCATCTGCATAATATTGTGTATGTCCCCCTTTTGCCACCAAAACAGCAACCCCATACACAACAAACTGCGATGCACTGTGTGTTCTGACACCTTTCTATTAGAACCAGCATTAACTTATTATTATTTTTCTTCCTTGGACCACTTTTGATAGTTAGATGCTCTGACCTTGTCGTCTAGCCATCAAAACTTGGTCCTTGTCAAAGTCGCTCAAATCCTTACGCTTGTCCATTTTTCCTGCTTAAACACTTCAACTTTGAGGACAAAATGTTCACTTGCTGCCTGATAGGAAAAATGGGCAAGTGTAAGGATTTGAGGTATGGCCTGGTGTATGCATGGTTTAAAGATCACACAGTAAGATGCTCGACTGAGAACACGTCAGCACCATTTTGACCTATCAGAGCCCTGATATTTTGTCCAAATTCATCCCTGTTTAGGATATATAGTCATGGAAGACCGGAAGAGAGGTCTGAGGTTGCAGATATACCCTTCAATAGGCTCAATTGGGGGATAGAGTGGGTAAATAGCACAGGGACGAGAAAGCACTTCAACATGCCTGTGTGAAATGCCCCCTTGCCATGTAAAATACACGCTTCCCACAGGTAGAATCTCCTGGCAAGCTACATGTCTAGTAGGGGTTCTCTTTTTCCTAGTCAAACTTATATGATTCTAATAGTTGAAAATCTACCTGGAAACAACTTGGTAGTAAAAACCGTGTAACGCGCCAGAAACCTGGTTGGAGAGCTCTGCTTTGATTCTGCAACATTTCGTCCAACTTCAAATCTGTTATCTAAACAAATGTATAGAATTATTACATGTGCGCTTTTTTCATTATTTGTAGCTGACCGATCTTAAAACGACTGGATAAGTATCAGCTAACCTTTATAAAAATACAGTATTTTAGCATTTTTACAGTGTGTGCCAATGAGACAGCTAATGACGTGGCATTCAACCATTGGTTAATTGATGCGACATCTGAGCAGAGGAACGTGCCGAAAACGTATTTTTTTCTGGGTGGTTCTTAAACTCTCGATCACATGACCGATGTCATCCCTTCTTGGTGCAGACAGAAGGATTCGTCCCTGGGATGTGACGATTGAAATAATCAACGAACACAAATTAATCGGTACCAACTGACGCGAAAAGGAGCAAAGAACAACAGTGACATTGTTTTGAAAGGTTTTTGGCTTGCGGCAGTAAAGAGTGGGCTTAATAGTGTTATTTTGGGGGGGGTATCATCAAGTTAGATACTGTTGTTGACCGTTCTGCTTTCCTACTCTGTGTTGTGCATGTCGTGATTTACCTTGGTCATCAACCAAACAGAAATATGACACAACACAGTCGAAAACAACCACTGGCCATGGGGTTCATCGCGCTTTTAGGTGAGTATTTAGATCTAACTATGTATAATATTTTGAATAAATACAGCGTTATATATTTGCAGAGTGGTAGCAAGCCATTTCATGGTTGGTTATGTATACACGGTTCTTCTGCCTTCGCCCTATGACTTGCATTGACCTGGTTAATAGATCACAGATCAATGTGAGGCCAGACATCAACGAGTTGTTTGTCTTTATGCGTTGCGGACTGAACTCGCTCAGCAGGTCAATTGAGGCAGGTGTGCTGTTGTCACTAGGCCCCCGCAGCTTCACGTGACTACAAAATCGCTGCGCCCAGTGATTAAAGCACAGGCTATTGTGTCTGTCTGTGTCATTATATTAATGTCACTCGTTGTTTTTTGTTTATGACATTTGTTGCTTGATTTTTGTCTAGTGTTTGGCTGCTGTAGAACGTCAACAAGGTGAAGTTATTGTCAAAGGCAAATGGACAGGACCTAAATGTTGACCAAACATTCACATTACAGCTCAGCCTACTAAGCATGTGTTTGTATAAATATATTTTTCCCAGCTGACCTATGCATAAAACAAATATCATAAATAGGCCAAATAAGCAATTTCTGCTAAATGAGCTTTTACTACAGATTTATGCTCACCGCTGCACTCCCATTTCCAAAATATTGATTTATTTATACTAAAACTCTGCAAACTCTCAAAGGCCTGGAGGCTTGAAAATACACATAGCCTGGTAGTAGCCAGAGGGAGGATGTCAATTTAATAGGTTAACACCCCACCCCCCCTTCACATTGTTTTTTCAGTAAGTCTACATTTAGCTAGGCAGTAGCTTCAATCCTGAGAAAACACCTGACTCTGAGGATATGGAAGCAGGTGCCATTTAATTAGCCAGTTAACAAAATGTGTACGTCACTTCACAACCTACCTATGCAGAACTTAATCAATGATATCCAAAGTAAATATGTTATTGTTGAATTGGATTCTGTCTCATGATACGCTTGGCTTGGTAATATTCCAGTGGTGCAACTTATTACACAACTTAATTTCTGAACTTATTTGTTTTGGTTTCTTTGTATGTATGGATTACTTGGGTTATCTGGTGAAAATTTAATCAATAGCACATTTGGAAATATATATACTAAGAAAAATGTTGACGTGTTCAATACTTATTTCACCCGCTATGCATACATACATGCATGCATGCATGCATGCATGCATACATCATTGCAAAGCCATATAACTCATTCACGTATAGTCTTGCGTGGCCAGACCTTGGATAACGTTGCAAGGTCTGGCCAGAACGCTATTTTTTTGCACATTCGGAAGTTGAGAGAAATGTTCATTGTGACTGTTCTCTTCAGACCAACAACTTTTGCAACTAGTCATGGGTTTGGGTAGAAGGGGAGGACACTATTGTATATTGCTTAATACAAATTATAAATAATAGTCTGTGTGTATATACATTTTCACAGCATTTACAAATCCGTCCTAAGCTAATACACTTAGCTCAGCTTTTTACAAAGCAGTAGCAAAAGTCCAAACACCCAAATTTTTTTGCAACCCACCCAATGAAAATCTACCTGTGCCTATGATTATGGGTAGATAATAGTCTATTGGGAGACAATGGTCAGATATGATTTTTTTTAGTAAGGGATGTTAAAAAATGTCTGTCATAATTGCTGTTGTCTTTCAAGCTGGATAGCAGTGGCCAATCCTACCCCCATTCTAATAGACCTGAAATTGTTTTGTTTAGTTTCCACCTCAGAAGATTCATACTGATTGCCAATACACAGTCACAAAATATTGTGGTAGGAATTCTTATTATGTTTTGGTCAATGTGGAGGGCAGCAAAAAATAATGTAACCAGCTGAAGCATCATAGCTTTAGATGGTTGAAATTTGGTGGTCTTTTACCATTTATTTATTGAATGGAATGATTTGTACATGCTCAATAACAATAAAAATCATAAGGATGATAAGCAAACCCTGCTTGCCCATTGAAATGTGGTCATGCAAAATGAATACATATCTATTAGTCAAAACCATTCATCTTGGGGAAACAAGGGAGCTGGGTTGGAAAATGCAATTGAGATGCTTGGAGTGATCATTTTTGAGAAATGAGCCATGTATACCGTACTTCTTTCTCCATGCCATTGTCTCTCTAAAACAAACCTTAAGTTGTGGCTTTTGGAAGGTCCACATGACTGTCGAATCAATGGCAGCCACATCGTTTTTTGAGTCACTGCACTACAGGGCCTGGCCACAACTTACTCCAGGCTTTAGGGCCTGTTCACTGGGCGCATCTCCACATTCTCGTGGCTTCCCTCCTAATCTCCTCTACAGCAGCACTTATCCTATGAGCAAAACATATGATGGGTAAATGCAAAATGCATGGTGACGAACGCCCGCAGAAGTTGCTAAGCAAGGTCTTTTCATTCTGATCTTTTACACACATGTGCTGGTGAGGAGAAGGGGAGGTTCACTTAAGAATCTTTCTGTGAGGGCAGCTAGCTCAGGTTGGGACGCAGTTCTGTATTTTTTATTCCCTCCACATACTCTATGGTCTAGATGAGGGGTAATTAACTTTTACCATACAAGGGCCAGAGCCTGTTCTACTTTATCTTTAAAGGGGAACAATGATAAAACTATAATTTGTCTATGTTCCTAAATTGCTTGAAGTAATTACCGTCTCCCTAAGTAAGCTCTCACGCCTGAGTACTATAACATAATGTTAAATGGCTCTCTGGACATTGGACAATAATGCTGTTGATTAAACTTTGTAAAATAAAACAAATTTTCTTTTACAAAAAAAGGCAGCTCACGTCCTATTTTCTGATTTCAGTTGGCTAAAAGGGCATTCGGAGGTTCAACTAAGTGCAGACCTATTTTTCTAAATTCGCACTTTCCTCTCAATGATATTCTCAATCAGGGAGGATATCAGATTAAGAACACATAATTGATATAGGGATTGTATGTTGTGTTTCAAAGTATGGAATATTTTTGGGGACAACTTGAATCTGCCCTCTCTCGTTAGCTCTGGGCTGGGAAGTGACTTCTGCATTGGAATAGATGTCAGAGAAAGTGTTTCAAACCACATAACTGGCATTTATCATACAAAAAGTATATGTTATGTACCAAAAGCAATTGGGCTGTCAAATTTGCGGATTTTCTTTGTGAATGAATATTTGTTTCACAAACTCATAAAACCTTATGATGTAGCACTTGCGCTAGCTCGACCCTGTTCTCGCTAGCTCGAACCATTAGTGGCTAATGAGCGAAACAGGTAAAAAATTACCTCAAGCGATTTAGGAACATGGACAAATTATAGAATAAATGAATCCCATATTAAAGGTTCGAAATGAATAAAACGTAGTGGAACTGTCTTCCAGGGCCAGAGTTTAATAGGCCTTGTCTAGCCCAAGACGCACTGATTTTGTTTGACTTCAACTGACAAATTGTTACATCATCACAGTGGTGACGTTACATCAAAGCTTTGCTGCCACTGATGCCCCGCCTACGGTCACACCCCCGGCGCCGCCGGCTCGGCCAGAGCGTGGCAGCTACAATGTAACCAACGGCAACGGAACAACTTGTCTGATGGCCCAAATGGGACTGCAGCTAAACGTCAGTATCAACTCTGCCACAATGATTAATGCCACGGTGATTAAGGTAGTGTATATACACACACGCACATGCGCGCACACACACACCCTTCTCGTCACACTGACCAATGTTTTAACCTGTGTTTAGACTTTGTGGATCCTGAACCTCCAGCCCAACCTGACTAGGAGCTCAGGGTCATGTGATTCAGAGAGCGCCACCCTGTGGCTGTCAACTGACGAGAATAAAACCAACCTCACCTTCCTCTTCTCCATGGTAAGAGCTCTTGTGTTTTGTAGCCTTTTATTTTATTTCTGTTATTTGTCTTCTTTAAAGCTTTGTTTATGTCTGGCAAACATGCAGGTCTTCTACTCTAACTGCATATGTGGTACTAATCATACTTCATTGTATTTAGAACATACAGAAATTGAACTCCAAATGTGTGATTAAGCGTGCGGCTTGATTTTGGTCCCGCGTGTCAGTATTTGTCTCAGCTGTTTTGAAACATTAGTCTGAAATTACAATTCTCTTGTGTGCAGTGATTCCACACAGTATAAAATTATCTATTTCCAGACACCCAGAACCACCACTCTTTTGCCACGTGCCCACTACCATGTGGAACCGTGAAATTCACGGTTCCACCGGGTTTTAGGTGCACTTACAATTCTGTGGCGCATGTGGACAGTCTTATCCCTGGTTCCAACTAGGTGAAATTGCTGATTGGTCAGGTAAAAACGTAGACGTGATGTCAAACTACTGTTTTGGTTTTGGACTTCTACTGGCTCCGCATTTAAAGTACAAACCGTGTAGGTATTTACAGAAAGTGTAACTTAGCGAATCATATCTATTAAATTGACTGGATTGCTGTTGATGTTTAAAAAGTGAATACAAAGCAAAAAAGAAACTTAAGCAACTCAATCAAGTATGTCCTGGATGTTTGTAAATGCACACTTCTGCTTTAACTTCTGGCTCCAGTGTTTCACAAGTCGCTCTGGATGTGCGTCATCTCCTGACGCAGACTTAAATCAAAAAAATTGTCATGGAAGTGCTTTTTTCCCCGGGAAATAAATCACAGCGCACTTCTCACTGAAGGCAACCCTCCACGCCGGGTTAGTCTAGGGCCAGAAGCCTATGTTGAACAGCCTAGGTTGAGTTCGGTGGGTTTGAGTGCAAACAGTCTGCTCAGGCCCGTCACACTAACACCTGACAGCCAATAGGTGGAGCTGTATGAGCAGGCAGAGTGTGCACGTGTGACTCATGGTTCCATGCTGGATGAACTGAACTCTGCTCTGTGATGCTGTGTGATGGAGAGAGAGAGAACGAACGAGCGAGCGAGCATGATCATTGGTTTTATTGTGTCTGCAGAATGCCACATCCAGCAAGTTCTATCTGAGCGGAGTGTCCCTTAATGCAACCAGGCCAGACACACAAGGTGAGTCTCAACCCTTTACAGCTGATTGGTTGAAAGTTGTGGCCTGAGATTGTATACCAATGGCATGGCAAACTGTTTGTTTTTATTGTTCTAATTGTGTAGGTAACTGGTTTATAACAATAATGCATGTCAGGGGTTTTGTGGTATGTTGCCGTCTTTGTAGGCTGTGAAACTTAATTGAGGAGAATGGGCTCATTTATTTTTATTTAACCTATATTTAACCAGGTGGGCATGTTGAACAGTTTCTCATTTGCAGCAGCGACTGGGCCAAAATGTTCAATGGTGCAAGACAACATAAAGTTGGACATGAATGACTCAAAAAATATAAATAAAAAACAAGTATACAAATACAGTATACGTTTGTAAATGTGTAAATGATCATTAGATTGCAGGAAAGGTTCTTGGTTGAAATTATAATTTCTTGAGTCGGGTCGCAGGTTGATCATAGGATGTTTAATAAAGACTTTCCCTCCTGGAACAGGGATTTCAGCAACAAGATAACAAATTATGTGTTTCGGATAATGTCCCGATTTAACAATATGAGCTGACTTCTAAAGCCTTGGGTACTGTTCATCTAGCACCTTTGAGAAGACCCTTATCTCTTCAGACCCATAATTGTCTCACATGAGGAGATCAGTAGATCTCCTTAAAACATTAGGTCATTTTCTTGACTCTTTCTACATGGCCTTGGCTAGTTGTTGTTCCTATATTCGCTCAGTAACCCTTAACTGTGTGTCCTGATAGTAACCTGTCCTGCTAGTCTGAAATGTATCAAGCATGTATTACATCTGTGATGGTATTACAGTTTAATATATAATAGAGGAGATTTATAAGCCAAATCATAAGCTTATTCTGATGTTTATAAGGAAGAGAACAGTCATAAACGGCCTTTGTGTCACAGTCAACCCCATGGTCATCTCTACAATGACAAGATCCACACAGATCCTTCCTGCAAAGTCATTGAGTGGCCTTGAATCTCTCCCTCCCAGAGAAAGAGGAAAAGCCCCTGTCTACACTCATAATGTAACAGGTCTCAGAGTCTTGGGCGTATAACACTCTCATCTAGTTATACCATTGTAAACTGTATTTAAGATGCCCATGTAGAATTTCTTTCCTCAACAATCCCTCCTTTTGGCCCTTAAACGCCCTTGGCGGTTAAGGGGCAACAATAGAAAGTAATTCTATACAATTACATATCATATAGTAATTTGTTCAGTTATACAATTGCTAAAGTTTAAATTTTTTTATCATTAGTCAATTATCTTGGAGAAATCATTGCAAGTATAAGGCATCGTACATACATGTGATCATCTTACAACATCCAATAAAATAATAAAATACCAAACAAAGTAAATACGTTTCGGAGTCTGCTACTTCTCAATGGAACATTTGTATAAAGAGTGGCTGTGACTCTTAAGTTTGTAATCAATAGAATTAAGCAAGATGAATAATTTATTTTTAAAGACAATTATACATGGGTAATCATAACAATTCTCATCTATGGTAAAGATAATTTTTATACATATTAATAACCTGAGAATTCATAGTTCCACAAATCTGAGAACAAAGTTGCTAACAGCAAAACTCCTAAGCATGTAGCTCATTGAATAGGTTCTCAGTCTTAAGTCTGTCTTCATCCACGTTTATGTCAGTATAAGCAGATGTGAAAATAGTCACATTACATCATGTTCATTAGGGCCAACCATATTCTTGTTTTCAGTCAATTGTTGTTTACTAATTCTTAACCTAAATAGCAATCTATTGTTTCTCTGTGCCATTTATCACTAAACTAAGATGTTTACAAAAGTACATATAACTATCTCTTCTGTTAAATGTCAGTTTCTGTTTAAACCTAATTCTAATTATCAGCTAGTTCCTAATTAACTTTCTACCATGTCATACCTAATCCCAGTGCATACTATATTCTAAGTATTTGTGTGAGGTAAGCCCTAGACCCTTTCCCTAGCACCTGGCTTGACATTGTCCATCCTCATCAACGGATGGATATCGTTGGAGATCCATAAGATCTCTACTGAATTGGGCAAAATTGCTTTTCATTTTTTTGACCCTCACTTATGGAGTAATTTGCAATGTACCTTTTAAGTTGGAGGAACTGGTGTCTTTAGGGCATTTAGACATTTATGCTACTTGAAGATATTAATATTATTGACTGTGTTGGTTATGTGTGATTGTGTTGCTTTCTGCTTTGCTTTTTAATTGCCTTGCGTCAGTCTCCGAGAGTAACCATAGCCTGGACTACCTGCGTGGTACCCTGGGTCGTAGCTACATGTGCCGCGAGGAGCAGACTCTGGCCGTGACGAGCGACTTCTCTGTCAATACTTTCCAACTTCAGGTGCAGCCCTTCAACCTCACGGGGGACCAGTTTGGAACAGGTAATGTCCTGGCTGTTACTAATGTATAGGAATGGATTAGGATGTTTATTTTCTATTCTTTTCTAGTCTTCGCCATGTTTTCCACAGGTTTAAAATGTTACTATTTCAATTAAAAGCCCAGGTCCCTAAGCCTGTTATAGGCGGTTGAAGCATTTTTATATACAATTAATCAATTTGTTTTTTGCCTTGAGGCCCTATTAAGCCCCTACCTGAGGTGAAACGACATCCACTTACCTTTTGGGTTGTCTTCTTTTTTTTCCCCCCCAGCGGAGGAGTGTCAGCTGGATGAGGATGACATGTTAATCCCCATCATTGTGGGAGGGGCCTTGGCTGTGCTGGTCCTAGTCGTTCTTGTGGCCTATCTCATCGGCAGGAAGAGGAGTCACGCCGGCTACCAGACCATCTGAACACCCCAGACCCTCACCTTCCCACCCTCCACCCTCGCACACTCCACCCTCGCACATTCAATCCCAAGTGACAGAGCGCCTTCAGCTACTAACCATCACTAGGAATAGCTGAACCTCCCTCAGAACCTGAACTGAACTTGCAGACACATATTCCGTTGGTTTCACCCTAGAATCCCTGTTCCCTTCTCTACGCTTTTTGGACTGAACTTCTCCTTCGTACGAATGCGAATCTGCTGGGAGATCAGTCACAAGCAAACGTTCTTTTGACACACAGTCCCTTTTGCAGGAGTTGCTCGTTTAACTGTACGCTAACCCATAACCCACAATCTGCTGTGTGTAGCTTAAGGATTCTTACTATGCTGCTGCTTTAGTGGAGTCTGAAGGAATTCTGAGGGAATGTTTGTGTACACATTGCTGCTGCCTTTTTTCTGTTTTGGTAGGTGGCCATTTTGTTGGTCACGTGATCAATAGGAAGTTACTGTTACTTCTGTGTAAAGGGAATGTTTTGACTGCCATTGGGTGCCCCAGGAAATTATCAATTTTTTCTTGCTTAACTAAGGAACATTTACAACTTAATTTATCGTAACTCTGAATATAGCATGTTGATTGAATTAGCCCCAATCCTATGAGTTTGAGGGTCAGAGATTTCTGTATCCTCTTAATGGTAAATTAGGATTTGAGTAGTCGGACCCTGGGTCTGCGGTCAGGTGCTTAGCTATGGACCAGAGGTGCCCTCCAGCTGTATATTAAATAGATTTAACTAGTGATGGTCCCCAATTTGTGGGTCCCTCAGGGGTACTTTCTTGGGATCTAAGTTTGGATGAATTCTACATTATGGTTCTCCAGAGAGTGCGTAATTTGAACCCTGTCCTGAAACTACTCCATAACAGCCTTCACTCCGTAAGCTATTTTGATTCACCAGCTTGTACCTGATTGCACATCTTTGTGGATGGGTTGTGTTTTTGGGACAGGCTCTATTTCACGTTGCTTTTGCCGATTCCTATTTAACAGCGTCCAAACACTACACTAATAGAAGTTATAAATGAAACTGGACTATCACTACACTTCCTGCCTGAAGGAGCCTGGCATAATGGAGGAAATACATGATGCAAAATTACTTTCCGTTAGTAGGGTTGACTCTAAGTACTGCTACCATCATAGTTAGGACCCAGGGTACTTTCTGTTGCACTGATGGTATTTACTCTATCCACTAGAGGGAGACATTGTGACATGGAGCTTAGAAATGGATGAAGATTGTACAAAGACTAAATGCACATATGTAACTTTTAATAAATCACATCTTGTGGTGCCAATTGGGAGATTTTGTGAAATTTTAATTAGTAGGTTCTTCTATATTGTTGGTATTCAGATGAGTGGAGATATTGTGAATGCTACAGCACCATTTTGAGGTGCAGAATTTCAATCCATAATAATCTTAAATGTCCTCGCCAAGTGGAGTCTGTGCCACTTCCTTTTCCAGATAGACGAGTTCTATGCCAATGTTACTGTTAAATTTAATGTTGTCTGTATCAAATGACCCCATACCCGTCGACGAAAGTGCACACGTTTAGGCCACTCCCAAAGGCTGGGGTTGTTTGGGATACAGTCTGTCGACATATTGTGTTCGCTTATGAGGTTCTCTTTTCTTAGACTTGCCTATTTAATGAGCAGATGATGCATTGTTTGAAGAGAAAAGGTGAAGTTAACAAAAAGGATGTGCATTTTTTTGTTCCACCCATATCTAACAGTGTTAACCTACACGTATTGTTTAGGCTTTTAAAGAATGAGTTGAATTGTTTTTCAAAGGGTCCGATTTAGACTTGATAAGTAGACTTAGCGTGGATTTTAGTTTAACACTTGGACTTGTCATGAATAAAGCCTTTAGTCAACTTATCGGGTTTGTGTAGGGCTTTTAAAAGCAGAGATGTCAATAAAAATTATCTGGAAGAAGTGGTTTCTTTTCCTTTTTGCTGATTTGTTACCTGGTTAACAAAACATTAGGTTTTATTAAGTTTTGGTCAGAGAATACACATCACTTAGAGTACACAGCAATACATTCTCTTTCAGTTTTTACCTTTTCTGAACTACAAATATCAGTAAGAGAGCAGGCCTTTTGACTGTGGCAACAACAATTGAAAAGCCACAAAATGTAAATTACTTCAGAGCATAGACAGTCATTTACTCACACAAACAAATTTATCATATGGCTTTTAACAAATGCACTGGACCAAAGTGTACATGCAACAGTTTCTGACATCACACGTTTCAAGATTATCTTAAAGATAATCTCCAGGTAATGCAGAAAAAAGTCAACAATCTTCATAAAGGAAGCCATGATCACTGACATATGTATGCAAACCTGTGCACTGAAACTGAGACAAATGTTTCTGGGGCATATAGACAACTTGTAAGATCACTTATTCCTGTGTTTAATAACAGTTCATGAGGCAGCTTTGCTGACACTGGTTTAATCCAGTCTGGGACAAATGAAACATTACATTGAGCTTGATTTTTAGTACAGGACTAGCTGTGCCTGGAAAACTATGGGCATACATATGTTTGTTATTGTTTAATATTACTTGGTTGTAATAACTGTAAGTAAACCAACATTTTGGAAATAGCATGTAGTAAAATGCAAACAAATAGCTGGCTAATTAGCCTAAAAACTCATACCGGTGTTTGGTGTAGCAGACTGCACATGCCCCCTTGCAGTGGTCGCGCAAACTAGAATGAAATTAATTACTTCAGGCTGCTGCATTGGTGTTGAACTTGGACATGCCCAAAACACTGAGGATTGGGTTTAGTTTGCTTGACCCAAAACTCTGTTTTTACCTTCCAAGTTCATAATATCCAATTGTACCTACGTACTTCCTTCTCTAATCGCAGCAACTCCCAAAGAATTTGGTAGAGCTGAAAGTTCCTCAGTCATTTTCAGAGGTGGGTAGGAACTTCAGGTTAGGGGGTAGATTTGAAGGTATAGTCAGGAAAGATGTACAGTGGTTGTTGGAACTAATGTGGGTGTGGCTATAGCAGCAGGTGTGCTTAGTAATGTTTTTTTTCCATCTTCTGGTGTATTAAAACTTAACTTTGAAGCCATTAAAAGATTACTTTTACTGGTCTAAATAATGTTAGTTGAGTAAAGGAACAGTACAGTCTTCACGCCCTTGCTGAACATCGCTCTTTACTCAACTCTAGTCTTTCGTAGTGCTGTTGCCGGCAGCATAGCTAGCTAGCGAGCCTATCCAGAGTGACATGATGAGGCCAAATAACAGCAGTTTATGGGCATTTGTGTTGTAAGTTTATCACATTGATTTTTCCAGGTTTACTTACAATCCAACATCACAATACAGTTATTACAATAATCCTATTACAAAAAAAGTGCAAATAGTACAACTTTAATGCATTTCACAATACAAATGATCATCTTAATCTAGGATAGCAATCGCCTGGCCTGTTTCAGAATGAGACTGTCATTATTTCATATTCACATTGTGCCGGATGTTTCTCCAGGTGTGGTGAAACCTGCTGACCTGTACAGCCCCACTGCAATAAAGACAGGCTGGAGCAGTCAAGGGCTCACGCTGACCTCCTCAGCCAAAATGCGCCCTCGGCATGTCTCCCGCAGCTTAGTGACAGTTCCCATGGAGAGGCTTCCCGGTTCCTTGAAGATTTCCTGTCAATTTCAGATAGAATAGTGTTTTTTAAACAGTTTTTATGGATTAAGTTACCAATAACCTCATCTTGATGCTACTGTGCACAGCGAATATGAGCATGGAACAACTTCCACTCAAATTTGGCCTTGATGGAGGGACTTGATAAAACAACAAACTTATGCAATTGTTTAAATTTATAGAATGATAACACTGCGGCCGTGCCTTTAAATCTTAATTCCACAGCCATACAGGGAATGTGTAATTGTAGTTCAAGTTTACAATTGAGCCATTGGCCATCTTTCTGGCTACTGAAAGCCAAATTTGAAGGTAGTTTCCACCAAAACTTTAGCAAATTAAGTAGAAGTGTCTTGGAACGAGATTTAGATACCAATGTACACTGATCTAAGGTCAGTTTGAGTTTTACCATTAGTAAGGAAAATTGCAATTTTCTTATAGTGAGCTGAACCTAGACTTGCCAAAAACTACTTCTCAGTTCCAGAGTAGCATACCTGCATGAATGTGTGGCAGTCATTTGTGAAGGCTCCCTGGGTGATCAGTTTGAAACGCTCGCACAGCTCCGGCATGGAGGTGGCTTGTAGGAGCTCAGCCTGGTGGTGGCGTATCAGAGTCAGGGCCACGCGGAACAGGATCTTAGATCCCTCGTAGAACAGGCAGTCCCAGATCCGCAGGACCGTCTGTAAATGAGCAGCGGGGTGGGAAAAACAAAATGATAATCATTATTTTAACTTTGATCACGACACACATATATACACTCACACCTGAGAGCTAACCATTATCCAGAAATATACATTTCCATGGTTGGGACCTGCCCATAGGAATTTTTTGGGATGGAATGTTAAGTGTGTTAACATGTTAAACTGTATGTACACATAAACGTAGGTCTCACGCGCACCTCTACGGGTAGAACATCGATGTAGAGGCAAATAAACCATCGGGAGACGACCAGGGTCCACATGACATCGTGTTGGGCCATGGCCTGCCACACTGCCGGGACTTTTACCCTCACCAGCTCCCCCAATACCTCCTGGTCAGTCTTCAAGCCAAGCATGGCTGGGGTGTAGTAGTCTGCGACACAACCAGGGGAGATTAATTCAGTGTGTTTGATGCAGGTGTGTCCATGTGGAGACCAGATGTTCCCACAAATTCAAACCTGACATATAATTTTCTCCCAAGTTTTTTTACCAGCTCCCAACCTTTTGATTCCTGGCTTAGGTTCATGGTCACCATAAAATTTAGCATAGTTTTAAAATGAGGCTTACTGTTAGGGCTATGTGACATGTGTGCCTAATTGTTAAGTTACTGTGGACAGGTTTAGTTTACACTTAGCATTAGGGACAAGGTTAGAGTTAGGGAGTCAGACTTGTAGTCAGAAGGTCATCGGTTTAATTCTTGAGTGAGCCAAATGTTCCTGTGTCCTTGAGCAAGGCACTTTACCCCGTAGTTGCTCCAGGGGGAAGTCCTTGTCTTCACAGTGTGTCTGGATAAAATCATCTGCTAAATGACTAAAATTAAGAAAGTTTTAGAATAAGAATATGGCCAAATGGATTTCTGGGGTTGTAGTCCAATATTCAAAAAACAAATGTGTGTGTACTGTATGCATCCTGCTACCTGACATCCTGGTGAAAGAGCCTTCAGCCAGTTGTGGATCATATGTTAATGTGAGCTCACCATCGAACAACAAACACAGCCTCACCTCATGCTACGTAACCATGGAGGATTTCCACAGAATCAACTCCCATAAAACACAGTGCCTTCTACAACCAAATCGGTACACATGACATGCACACCTCACTACAAGTATCCTCTCAAATAACAACTGCATGTGTGACTTCTACTTATTCAAACAGAATAATAACAATGTGACTGGTTGAGTCAACAGAGCAGGTAATGCTCCAGTTAGACAACATTTTAAGGTCAAGTGCAAGTTCCTGATTTACACGAACACATTCTGTTCCCTTTACCCTGATCTAGCCCTGACTATTTTCAATTTATTTATTAATCAAACATGTTTAAGTAAGTAACCTCCAAGACATTGTTCAGACAGACAGACAGACAGACAGACAGACAGACAGACACAGACAGACACAGACAGACACAGACAGACACAGACAGACACAGACAGACACAGACAGACACAGACAGACACAGACAGATAGACAGACAGACAGACATTTGACCAACCAGGGAGTATTCTTCCTATCAAAGCATCCATTAGCCAGAAGGACTTCTCCTCATTCTTTGTGATGATGATGAGGTAGCCTGCAATGAAATTCATTCCCTAGAATATAGAGCGAAACAACAAGGACATTTAAACACAACACACTACGGAGCAACAATGATAAGCAATTATGATATCCACATGGGACAGAACAGGTTCACACGGAAGAGGCAACCATAGATATCTGTACTGCTTGATACAGGTGAGGCTCCCAGGTAAATGTGTACTCAGGCCACATGACCGCTGCTATTCCTCCAAAAACACTGGTCTCAAAAAGTCACGTTTTCTAAATCTGATCTCACAGTGTCTCAGGAATATCACCCCCAATCACAGATCTAATCAAAAGAAGTTTAAGCATTCAGCAGGTCGTTTAAGGAGGAAACACCCTGCTGTCTGTTTCCATAGAAAGACTCGTTAGCACTTTGTCACATTTTGATTGGTTTGCAAGGTTGGAATATTTCAGTTGGATTGGATGGATCATGAGACCAAAGCACATCTGTAACAGGTCATTTAGTATGTAGAAGTCCGCTCTAGTACCTGGCAGTAGCCCACTGAAGGGTTGTGGCATCCATAAGCCAACAACACATTGTACAAAACATTCTGCAGACAGGTTTCAGAGCTGTTACGGAAGTGTACGTTGTCCGGAAATGTCCTGTGCATATCTGGGGACACAGGGAAAGATAACCATCTGCAAATCAGACGGGGACACTAAACCATCAGCCAATCAAAATGAAGGCACCATCAGGGTCATATTTTATATTAATTTAGCAGACGCTCTTAACCAAAGTGACTTACAGTGATTACAGGGACATCACCCTGGAGCAACTAAAGTGCCTTTCTAAAGGACACAACAGCATTTGGCAATTAAACCGACAACCTTCCGACTACAAGTCTGACTCCCAAGTCTGAGTCAAAAATTGTAGAAAACTGGCTGTAAGCAAGGAAACACAACCTGGATATTTCTGTTTACAAAAAGATGTCCCCCATCACTGAACTGGGGCATTGGGGATGACCTTTAAGACCAAAGGGAAAAGTGCCCCCTATTGGCCCTCCAACACCACTTCCATAAGCACTGGTCTCCCATCCAGGGTCTGTTTAACTTTAAAGCCTTATCCCCATCCTCAGGCCACCAATGGAAGGACTTTGCTAAGTAATGTTTTAGTAATTGTAGAATTTTAACAAACAACATGAAAAAGTATATATTTCAGTGGATAACATTATTACGAGGCGTGGCTCCAATAGTGATGGGAAGTTTGACTATTTGTACAACACACACAGAAAAGACTAGTAAGAAGCGTGTTACAATGTGACAAAAACTAGCGTACCTGTACGAACGGTTTCCTCCAGCTTAGGGTCTCGCTGCTGATCCATACCCAGCAGAGACTGGTAGTATCCTGGGTTCTTCTCCATCTGTGCCTGGGCCCCACTGGCAGCCATCCAAATCTGGGCTCGGTGCTCGTTGGGCACACCCTTACGCACGTACCTCTTCACTAGAGTAACAGAAACCATGACAACAGTCAAACAACTCTGAATGCAAATGAAGAATGCAAATAATTTACTTTTTATTCATTATGCATTGTCTATGTCTTTTAAGTTGTATGTTTTCTGTGGGGGTTTTACTACACTTGTAACTACCAGAAATCTTTCCAAGGGTAAAAACAATGGAAATGTAAGCGTAGTGTGTACAGTTGGATGGACTGCACAAAAAAGTACCTCCAGTTGTAGGAGTGAAGTTAAGGGTAAAAACTAGATTTACATTAGATAAAGAAGGTGATTCAGTCATCTGGGTCACTGCCTCTGGTATATGTATTGTACTAGTGCCGCATATATTGGGTTTAAAATTCATTCCACTGCTATTCCAACAAAACTGCTTTTGTTTATTAATATATACACATGCAAAATTGTACTGCCACACAAGGTGACTGATAAAAAAACTAATGTGTGTGGGGGTGTGCGTGGTGTAGTGGCCAAAGCCGCTGCATTGCAGGACAAACTATGATAGTCAGTGGTTCAAGGCTGACCATGGGTACTTCAACTTTCCCCGGACCTCCAGCACAAGGCAGTGCAAATTAGCAAAGCGCCGCCCCAGATTTGGTAATTTGGTAAATTAGATTATCTATTCTTCCACGTCACTCTCCAGCAACTCCTTGTGTGCAGATTGGGCACCTGTAAATTCGAATGTAGAAGAATAGTTGGAGTGTTATCATCCCGTACATGAACTGACTAAATTTTTCCTTGTCGGCTCGGCGACATGTGGTTGGATAAGTGGTTGGATCAGTCACCAGTGCACTTGATTCGGGGCCCCCTGGTGGCCAGGGGGCTCCAAGCAGCCACTTAATTCGCTTATGCCTTGGGCCGGCCCTGGGTTGGATGAACCATGATCCACCTTCCCACATTTGTCCAAGGAGTTGTGGAGCCGTCGTCAATTAAGGCAGCGTCGGTGGTAATTGGACACAACCAATTTGAAGGGGAGAAAAAGATGGTTGAAAAGAAATCACACAAAAAAGAAAAATAATGTGTGTGTTACATACATTACATTTATAGTGTAACCGGAGTGCTCATTTCCTAACTTGTCCAACAACAAACACGGTCTCACTACATTATTATGGCTGCCAAATATACAGAAAGAAACAGCACTCACCTTTCAGGTTATTTTCGACCTTAACTTTCCCCTTCATGAGTTTCGACCACTTTGCCGACCTTCTGGTGAGAACAGCTAAATACTCAGTCATCATCTCTTCATAGGACTCATAACCGTCTGGTTTCTCAAACCCATAAGAGTCCACACTGCATATGGGGTCATTCCAGGGAAACACACACACACACACACACACACGGATTAAACAAATTTATGGATCTATATGACCCACATTTTAGACATATAGCTATACTTAATTGATGCCATTGTGCGTTAAATCCTGAACCTTTAATGACCTGAAATTGGCCGTTAGTTACAAAAATTTAGACTAGATGATGTTCTTCATATCAAGGCAGGTTGGTTGTTTAATGTGATGACAGCAATAATAAACAAAAATGCATAGAGCAAAAACCAAGTTATAGACTATTAATGCAATCGCAACATTTAAAGGAATCGCCATGCTTCAGAATAGTGGCACTAAATTTGCTGCATCCAATCGTGTGTAAAATAAATAGACAGTATAAAGGGGAAACCAAGGGGGAAACCAGCAGGTAAAGCAACACTATCATTACATGGGTTGGGTTGTTTTCAAAACTTCCTGTTTGCATCTGTTTGCCAAAATGTTAGCAACCTTTTTTTGCAAATGCGGAATGAATAAACCCGTGGTTAATTATTGTCCTGCATGATGTCACCTGACACAGTGACAGGTGCAGCATTTATATTGTAATTTACTAAAATACATTTGATCATTTCAATCTCGAAAAGGGACCAAAAGGCCAGAAATATTTTCTTTAGGTAAAAAAACAATATTTACTTTTTTTACTAAAAAAGGAAACGTCATTAACATTACCTGCCTTTTGCCTTGGTGCTGTTGTTTTGGTGAACTTGCGTTATGTTTCCGTTCTTTTCAGTCTCCATAACCTTAACTCTTTTAAATAATTATGAGAAAAAAACGCAGCCGAAAAGTAGAAGTTCTGATCCACTAGCTTCAAAATGTAGTTTACAAAGTAATTTACTACGAAGATTACCCAACATTCATTGCCACCAGCCAGCTCGAAAACAAAGAGAAGACACTGATAGGCTACTCCAAAATTTATTAGGATGAATACATCTAATAAAACAATATAACTCTATAGATGGTTTTGGTAAATCGTTGAAAACAAAACACTTAAAAGTCCGTTAGTCTATCGCTCTTCAGCCAACATCCGTATTAATTCCTCTACCTTACCTGTCTGATCCTCGGGAGGCGGGACATTGATCTTTGTGAACACCCCCAACTCAGGTAAATGCACCCATTCCAAATTCAGACCATTGTACTCTTGTAATTCCAATACCATATGCGTGATTATCACACCAATTAAAGTGTCAAATTCGATTGATCAGGTGATTCATATTTTCAAAAGTAATAGTACTCTTGTTTCGCATTCCTGCGTAAACGCTATTTGTCCCACAAAGCCTGGTAACAACAGAGCTCTGTCTTTTCGATGTTATTGAAATACTGTGTCCTACTTTCCACTCTACAGTAGGCTCAACCGTTGATCAAATAAGCATGCCATTCTGAGGAAGAGTTGAGTTAGCGATAGGTCGTTTTTATTGGTTGGTGGGGCCAGGTCAAAAATAGGGGAGGTTGTAGCTCGGCAGACGTGAGGGCTGTGTGATTTTTTTAGGAGCTTCAAAGTTGTTTTATTAATTTTAATTATTCCACCTCGCAATGTTTTGTTTATGGTACCTCCTTAAATTGGAGTGCTAATCGAAGATTCTTGACTGCGATTGCAAGCCTAGTGTTCAGGTAGGAATATGTTGTGTAGAACAACATTTCATAAATTAATGCAGGGATCATATCTGCTTGAAATGTCTATCTGCAACGTTCACGACAATTTTTATAACGAACCACCCATTTAAGCATGTTTTCACAGTCTTACAGTATATTTATCTAAATACAAGTTCAGTATAGTTAGCTAGTAAAATGATGCACAATCTCCAGTAATACAACATAACGTTCTTATTTCCACAATGTAGCAGACCGTATGTGTGCTCTGTGATTTTGTCAAACTCCAGTATGAACAAATCATTTGAAATGTAAATTAGCTTATGTGTTTATGGAAGATAGGAGTGTGTGTTATGTTCTGGATGGAGAAGGAAACAGTTTATGCTGGATCATTGCCCCAGGCATCCCAACCCATGCCATATGTCAATCCAGGGACCCCCATCAGAAATTGTCAGAATATATCTCACTTAGATGATTTGATGTGAATTTAAACCAACATAACATTATGACCACCTGCCTAATATCGTGTAGTTCCCTTTTTTGCTGCCAAAACAGCCCTAAACCCTTTGAGGCAGGAACTCCACTAGACCTGTGAAGGTGTGCTGTGTTATCTGGCACCAAGACATTAGCAGCAGTTCCTTTAAGTCCTGGAAGTTGCAAGGTGGGGCCTCCATGGATCGGTCTTGTTTGTCCAGCACATCCCACAGATGCTCGATTGGATTGAGATCTGGGGAATTTGGTGTCCTATTCAACACCTTGAACTTGTTGTATTGTTCCTCAAACCATTCCTGAACTGTTTGCTTTGTGGCAGGGTGCGTTATCCTGCTGAAAGAGGCCAATGCCATCAGGGAATATCATTTCCACGAAAGGATGTACATGGTCTACAATGTTTAGATAGGTGGTATGTGTCAAAATAACATCCACATGAATGTTAGGACCCAAGGTTTCCCAGCAGAACATTGCCTAATGCTTTTAGCCTCCGCCGGCTTGCCTTCTTCCCATAGTGCATCCTGGTGCCATGTGTTCCCCAGGTAAGTGATGCACACACATCCGGCCATCCACATGCTGTGATTCATCAGACCAGGCCACCTTCTTCCAATGATCCGTGGTCCAGTTCTGATGCTCACGTTTCCATTGTAGGCACATTCAGCAGTAGACAGGGGACAGTATGGACAACCTGAATGGTCTACGGCAACAAACTGCAATGCACTGTGTGTTTTGACACCTATCAGAACTACCATTAACAGTAGCTACAGTAGCTCGTCTGTTGGATTGGACCACACGGGCCAGCCGTCACTCCCCACATTCATAAATGAGCCTTGGCCGCCCATGAACATGTCACCGATTCACCGCTTTTTCTTCCGTGGATGATTTTTGAGAGGTTCTGACCACCGAAGACAGCCCAGTCTTCTACCCATCACAATTTGGCTCTTGTGAAATTGCTCAAATTCCTATGCTTGTCCATTTTTCCTGCATCAACTTTGAGGACAAAATGTTAACTTGTAGTCTGAGCTCACTGTAAGCTGCTTGGGATAATTAACTTAATCCATTTTTGCTTAGAAATGATTTGAAGTATTAACAGATTTATTACTAGACAGAATAATCCCTTAAAAATCATGATTATCTTGAAACCTCCCTTCATTAATAAGTTGGCATGTTTAGTTATTTAAACATCACTAAGTACACAAAATTGTTTTTGTTTGCTATTTGTAACGCACATATAATATATGTATTTCTTTTTGGTGATTTTTACCCCATATTTCTCCCCTCCCAATTGGTCTTGTCCAATTCCCCCTAACCCTGCCTTGTCTGCAGCTCCGCAACTCATTGAACATATAGATGGGGGATGTGAGGGGTGCTGGCACGGTTCACCCAAACTTCTCATACAACACAGAAGCCTACAAATACAGAACAACTATTACAACAAATGTTGTGGTTTAACCCAAATATACTACTTGAAAAAAAACGGTATTCTTTGATAAAATGTTTAAAAAAGGAATAATCTTAGTAAATGATATTATAAATTAGACTGTGGGAGTGATGTTTTATAATCAGTTAATTAACATATATGGGAATGCTTCCATCCATCCATCCATCCATCCATCTTCATCCGCTTATCCGGGATCGGGTCGCGGGGGCAGCAGCTCCAGCAGGGGACCCCAAACGTCCCTTTCCCGAGCAACATTATCCAGCTCCGACTGGGGGATCCCGAGGCGTTCCCAAGCCAGGTTGGAGATATAAACTTGCCACCTAGTCCTGGGTCTTCCCCAAGGCCTCCTCCCAGCTGGACGTGCCTGGAACACCTCCCTAGGGAGGCGCCCAGGGGGCATCCTTACCAGATGCCCAAACCACCTCACCTGGCTCCTTTCGACGCAAAGAAGCAGCGGCTCTACTCTGAGATCCTCACGGATGACTGAGCTTCTCACCCTATCTCTAAGGGAGATGCCCGCCACCCTCCCGAGGAAACCCATTTCGGCCGCTTGTACCCTGGATCTCGTTCTTTCGGTCATGACCCAGCCTTCATGACCATAGGTGAGGGTAGGAACAAAAACTGCCCAGTAGATTGAGAGCTTTGCCTTCTGGCTCAGCTCTCTTTTCGTCACAACGGTGCAATACAAGTTTTTTTTTTTAATTTAACCTTTATTTAACCAGGTAAGTTGACTAAGAACAATTTCTTATTTACAGCAACGACCTGGGAGCAATTAGGGTAAAGTGTCTTGCCCAAGGACACAACGGCATTTGGCTCAGTCGGGAATCGAACTGGCAACCTTCTGACTACAAGTCTGACTCCCTACCCACTGAGCCATCTGCGCCCCTAATGAGTGTAATACTGCCCCCGCTCCGGGAATGGGAATGCTTGTTCTATACAAATTTACAATCAAATAACTGCCGCATTAACACAAATGGAAGATGAAAGTGGAGGGGAAAATGAAAGAATTTGTTTGTCGACCAATTATTAAAAATTATAAATGGTTAAATAAAATAGTGATAATTAAAAAAATCAGTTTTACTTAAGGACTAAGAAATTAACATCTGTACAATAAAAAATACAAAATAAGTGGGAAGAAATGTTTGACGTACTGATTCCCTGGCATATGGTTTTTGAATTAACACGCTAGACAACACCAGACTCACAACTTAGGATGTTCTAATTCAAAGCTATTATACAAAATTCTAGCAACGAATATATATGATATATGGGGGATACAATATTTTCAGCTCTGCAGATTTTTCTGCGAGGAGGTAGTCAATAGATCACTTGTTTTGTTATTGTCGATATGTAGCAAGCTTCTGGTTACAGATGCATTAATGGTTGAAGAATTGCAACATTGGTATAGAATTAACGCTACAGAAAGTAATACTCATTGACTTTAAAAGTAATATTCAATCGACCAATAATATAATTATTTTAGGGAAAATGTTTATCTTCAAATCCATACTGGTAAAATCATTGAGAATAGAAAGGTTCCGTACTTATGTGAAGCATCATAGTATAGTTGATGGATGTATGGCAAGAAGACACCCGAGATGGCTAGGACTAATAGATAGACTTTATTATAAACTCTCCCATCTAAGGGTGGGACAAAGGGCCAGGCCCAGCTCCAGGATGAAATGTCCGGGGGGGCATTTTTCATAAATGGGGGGGCCTAATTAATTAATATACCATTTGCTGTGCTTATCGGGAAACAGAACTGGGGGGGCACAGATTCTATCTGGGGGGGCAATGCCCTACTTTGCCCCCCCGTAGATCCGGGCCTACAAAGGGCTACAGGAGTTGTAGAAGGCACGTGGATCATAGCTGAGGTGAATTAGTATAGTTAGAAGTAGGTGGAAGATAGAAAGATAAGATGATATTGGAATCTTCAATTGGGCAAATAATGGTGAGGGTGGGGGAACGAAGTAATAATAATAAATAAAAAATATAAAAATCCAAAATAAGAGCAAACAACACAGAAGCCTTTACTGAGATCATTTGTTGGATGATTACGTTCACTAACTAAACATCCGCGATTAAACTCATTGTCATTTGAGAGCGACATGGTGAAGTAGATAATCCGATTTATCTATTCCAATTCCTCGGCGGCGCTGTGCTAATTTGTGCTACCCTGTGCTGGGGTTTCCCAACAAAGATGGAAAAGCCGTAGACAGGATCAACATTTTAATTATTACTTTTAGATCTTCCCAAGGACCCACTGCACTAATGCTGCCGACTCCCAGGAGGCCCCGGACCCCAGGTTGAATACTCCTGCCTTATAATTTATATGATTTTTTCTGCATTTTCAAAATCCCACAAAAAATCACGATCACACAGATAGATTTACCATCACATTTGACATTAATCTCTTCGCAAAAAAGAATATACGTCATGGAGATGTAAGCAACATGGGCAAGTTGCCACAATAATTAGTTTGAGTCTGCTATGTTGGATCAGATGTTTACTACTACTGAATACCAACTATGATCTGCTTCACTTGTCGTCTCCATTGCATTAGTGTTCATAATAAAGCAAAACATCCTAATCACTTCTGATAAAAACTTGCCTTGTTCAACATTCCTTTCCAAACTAACTATCCTGTTGAATGAAAGTGTCAAATGTTTGTTCTAATAAGTACCAATATAGAATGAATAGGCAACAGTGAACATACATTTCCCTAGCGCCTAGAACAATTGCTGAATAGGCATATCCTGTAAAAGTTGTCTCTTTTAATGGTCTTTCAAATGTTTTGGGCAACATCTGGGCTGGTGATATAAACATAATTTGCATCGCTGAGCAGAGTAATTTTTTTGCAGCTATCACCCCTTCCTAATAAAAGTATAACAGGAATGTCAATGTTTGTACATACACGTTCCGTTCTTCTCATCTGCAACAGAATGCTGCCTAGCGGCAAGGATGATTACCTGATTCTAGACAAATAGGTGTCAATATTTGCTTTGGATTTCAGAGTGGGTGGTAGCGCCAAACATTTGGATGAAATAGTTTCTTGTGCACTACTCAGCAATGTAAATGTTGGTTGGTACAGTTTGGTGTCACGATTACCTTCTTAGATTCCATACATCTACAGTACACCCATAAGCCCAGTACTGTATAATTCTATGTAATGTAACTGTCCTCACACAGCCCTGTCTATCTAACTCTCCCCCACACACACACACACACACACACACACAAGTCTGAGAAATACCGTTTCCTAGTGACTGACTTGTGTTTTATTCTTTATTATATAGAATTATTTTATAGTGATGCAACTGATCAAATTACACAAGATTTACTTCGGCGTTTGAGAGATTACTGTTGTTTCAGTCGTTACTAAGGGCCATAGTCCTGCTATTATACACTGGAAGTCTTATTACCCCAATTAGTGGCTGTATAGTCATACAGACACTAGGTATAAACAAATTGGTATTTGTTTAGAACAAATACATGCACCACCCCACATCCCTATAACAACACATGGAAAATAAAAACAGAAGTATTTCAGTGTATTCGTGCCCTACAATGTCATGTGACTCATTAAAATAGTCTGTTTACTTCAATAGTTGTAGTAAACAAGAATACAAAAATACAGTTCCAATACAGTTATGTTGGTAAATATCAGAGATACAAATCAAAATATACTGAGCCATTGTATAAAGCAGATCATTTTTATTTACAAAAAAATTATATATTATTCTTTATATAATTCCCTGTTAATACTTATTTTTTAAACACTATATATGTTTTTTAACACATAATTATTACAGTTTTGTTGGCGCTTGGCTGGTGAAATGTAAGCCGCTCGGTCTGTTCCAAAATGTTTGGGTTCTAAACAAGGCCTGTTCTGAACAGTCCCCTTCAGTGCCACACAAACATACAAAGAACAAGAACCAGCCCAATACATTCCAGTCTTTATTGTAAATCTGAAATCAGGTGCCCCTTTCTTTCAGTGCCTTTCCTCTAAAAGACCAAAGGGGGGTGCCAAGGGAGGTAACGCTCACCTTTAATCCAGAGATTCCCAGGGGAGCATTGCTGGAGCACTGATATTTTCAAAGCCTTTTCCTGGCAGGTCCATAGTGCCAGAGTGGAGGCGCCGACTCTCATTCACAAAGAACAGAAATCAAAGCTGATCCTGCATTTTTTTTTTCTTACTCCTCCCTGATAGGTCTGTTACCTGACAGGTGTGCAGTGTCACAGTTTTTAATGTTTCTTGGTTTAAAAAATGTTTTAATCAACAAAGTCTATAAAAATGAACCAAAGATATGTCCCTCTTCCAGGAGCAGTGTGTTTAGTAGGTCTTGCGTTTTGATCCTGTAACGATTGGCCTCGCAAATTCCACAAAGTCGTCGATGAGAACAGGCCACGCCCCTGAGAGGAAGGAGACATTGTTTGTGGTCAATTTATTGACAGCCACCTAGTTGTCTCCCAATTTACCCATTAGCACATACCTGAAATCAGCTGACTCCTAACAGAATAGGGTGATTTAGAGAAAAAATCTATATTACATAAATTTGCATGAATGAATATCATAAGAATAAATAAACAAATGTATAGTCTTTAAGAGGATAATATTAATATTATCAGTGATGGTTGAAAGCATGGGGGGGTTTAACTAGGGTTATGTCAGCTAAAATGGGCTTTCAGATAAAATGGGCCAAATAAGGTTGTAGTGTCATATCTGTTTAAAGTTTTACAGCCAATCACAATAAATGTTTTACAGCCAATCACATTGTTGCTTCAATTTCACATAAAAAAATACATATATATATTTAAGAGACCCATGCTAATTTATAAAAATATCAATAGATCTCATGCATAGCTTATTTTTTTATTACAGTTTAAGCAATTTACCAAAATGTGGCCAATTTTAGCTGACGTCACCCTACTCTAGAAAAGCTGTGACTGACTACATAACCTGAGAGCTACTGGGTCTGCAGGCTTTTGTTTTGGCCCATTAATGAATCATTTGATTCAACTAATTTACGGTTCATTAGGACCTTGATTAGCTGAATCAGTGTTGGGGTTGATTTGGAAGAAATCCTGCCCGATCGGTAGCTTTCCACATTCACAGTAGACTGCTGCAGTCAACCACATTGTAGATTGCGTTAAGGGCCATTTTCAGTGCTTTGCACATCTGTTGACAGCAATGATGCTGGAAGGTGTTATAACCTGCTAAATGACACAACAAGTAAGACTGGCTTCCTGATTTACCCTCTTCATCGTAGTTAGACATGTCGTCTGCGATCACGTCTCCAAAATCCAAGAGCAGGTTCCACGTGTCTTTGGGAATCGACCTTTTGTGGTGTTCCTTTGTAAAAACAGAGAAAACAGATGTAGAAAAAAAAGATACTGGATGTAACCAGCTAACAAACTGGAACATTCCAGATGTACTGAACTAAAAAAAAAGGACGATACTGGACGTACCCAGCTAACAAACAGGGACAGACCAGATGTACAGAAACATACTAGATGTACCTAACTAACAAACATGAAGATACCGGATGTTCCCAGCTAACAAATAGGAAGATACCATATGTACAGTACCTAGCTAAAAGGAAGAAATTGGATGTACCCAGTTAACGTTATAGCACCCTGTACCCCACTGCTGGTGTGCTTGTAAAGCTAACCAGGGTCAGGCCTGGTCAGTCCTTGAATGGGAGGCCAATGGTGTTGGAGGGCCAGTAGGGGGCAAACCTCCCTCTGGTCTAAAGATCATTACCAATGCCCCAGGGCACATGAAGGGGAAATCTGCACCTCCGGTGGAAGCAGTCTTCCGGATGGGGCGTTTAACGGTTGTCCTTACTATCTGTGGTCAATAAAGATCCCATGGACCTTTTCGTAAGAGTATGGGTGTTAACCCTGATCTGCTGAACAAATTTCCAATCTAGCCCTCTATCATCATAGCAACCTATCATTCCCAGCTTTCAATTGGATCATCCATACCCTCCCCCCCCCTTATCCCAGGGCCATTGCTGTCATTGAGAATATGGTCTCAGTCCACTTGCCTTGTAAAATAAAGTTAAACTAAACTAGCAAACAGGAAGATACCGAATGTACCCATTTTCTTCCATTTCCATTTCAACCTAACCCTGCCTTGTCAGCATATCCCCACCTCCTTTGACAGATCTGTGGGATTGGTGAGGGGCTCATGCATGGTTCATTCAACCAGATGTCACCCAGCCACTAATTATTTCTGCACTGCGAATCTAACACAGAAGCCTTTAATCAGATCATACACGAGATGATTACGTCCCCCAACTATACTTCCACAATTAAATTTTACAGGTGCCCGATTTGAACACAAGGGGGCCTATCTTGCACCCGGCGCAACGCAGTACAAGTGTCTTTGCTAGTTTAATTCAAATTAAACAGGGAGGTGTGTTCAGGATAATTCTGGACGTATTGCTATCTTGAGGCATCGGAAAGTGATCGCGCCAATGACCAACAAAAACCTGGCTAAAGTCAATAGTGCAGCATTTCATTGTTATTTTAACAGCAAATTTGTCAAATGCACCTAGGCTTCTGCACAGCGTGCGCACACTATGCTTGTTGCACACACACAGGGAAGCACAGCTGCACACACACATGCAAAAGATTAAAAATATTATGGTGCAAATCTGCCATCATAATAGCAATACGCCAAGGTACAAACACGACCGGCTGTTAAAGGGAATAGAAGATGACACTGATGGTTTATTGCATGTTACACTCAAAATACACCTATGAGTTAAGGAAGACACTAAGTACAACCCTTTTGAACCATGCGCCCACCGTCAAACTAGCAGAAGAGGATTTGGACATGCCTTAAACGCACTTACGCAATGCGCTTCACCCCGTGCACTTAGACCGTTAAAATAGGGCCCAAGGAGTTACTGCAGAGCAACGTGGCAGGATAATCTGATTTATCTAACCCAAATCCCTAGCAGCGCTATGCCAATTTCTGCTGCTTCATGCAGGAGTCCCGGGGAAAGTCAGAGAACCCATAGTCTGTCTCGAAACATTGACGGAGACTGTCCTGCAATGCAGCGACTAAGCCCAATACCCCACGCGGACCCCCACAAATGTACCCATTTAACAAACAAGAAGATACCAGATGTACCTAGCTAATAAACAGGAAGATACCAGATGTGTCTATCTAACAAATAGAAAGTGCAGTTAGAAATGTAAGTCCGCCCAGCCTGCACGCTTAACCAGGAAATAGACGGAACCAACATGCTTGGAGAGTGGACTGTCTGCCTAAGCACTTTAATCAAACTAGCTAGCAACCACAATGCCACAAGGAGTCGCTGCAGAGCAACGTGCCAGAGAAACATTGTCAACTGCACAACATTCCCCACTCACCAATAGGAATCTATTCCAGAGGTCCAGGAACTTAAAGCGACCTGTCAGTACCAGGTTCCAGTAGGCCACAGCCATCTCTAGTTCTGAAACAAAGTCACACTGTGTTTTTAGTTACTATTGTTACTTTAGGTGAGTTCACGCTGGGGTGAAACCAAAGCCTGCGCATACTATACATACCGGATTTGAGAAAGAGCAACATACAGTAGCTACAATAACTGGTATGAACAGCACTATAAACAGCTCATCAGTTCTTACCTAAGCCCTTCTGCCCCGGGTTCTTAGCAAAGTTGAAGGTGAACTGATAGAAGTCCCTGAACTTGTTTGTGTCTTTGAGCTCCTGCTCTAACTTAGGAAGAAGAGCCTTCAGTTTCTCTACGCTGTCACACCTGAGGAGGAGCAATGTCAATAAGTAAAACGACTAGCTTTATAGTAAGTCCTAATTTATTACACATATTCCTATGAAAATTGAAGGCCTACATATTTAGTCGACCTCTGAATTCCATCATTTGCACATTTAGTTGGCCTTGTCCACCTACACAAGTTTTAAAAGAATTAACTAAAATGACTACAGACTACAAAATGCCACCAAAAATTTAAACATTAGGGACAATAAAAATGAGAATATGATCTGCAATATTTACAAGGACTTGTTGACATTATCTTATTGGAATTGCCTCTTGAATACATATTTTATGTTTTTTTTATATTTGCACAAATAATGGCATAATCTTCAGGACAAATGAGTTACCGATAATTCTTTTTTAGATTTTTTTTAACCGTAAAATGTTTCCATTCATGTAACTTTCTGAACCGAATAACACTTAAGTGTTAGTTAACCAACGCTGGCTTGTCTTCACAGCAAGCAGTGTTAATGCATAGGCTTTCTAAATATAGCAGCTTTCCCCAACGTTGGTACACAGACTCAAAAACAAATTACACAATAACCTGCTCTGGTACCAACGTAGAGATGACACCACTACTACAGCTCACCCCAGTTCTGACATGCCGTCTAAGAACTCATTTCTGCTGAACTCGCACTGAGTGGCTGCCCGGAACTTCCAAGCCACAACCAGGACGCTAATGCTGGCCGGGTCCAAATTGAGGTCATCGCAGAACTGTTGGATACCGTCAACGCCAATCTTATTCTCATCGTAGGGATCTGTGGAAAGACAATTCAGATTCTAAATAAACACAAACAATATTAGGAATGTGAGACACTCAAGTCTCTTCAAGATAACTGATATAGTGGATCACATTCCAAACACAGGAATACGCCATACCTAATCCATAACAGATATTCTAAAACTAACCCATAACAAATACACCGTGACACTAAACCATAACAAATACACCGTGACACTAAACCATAACAGATACACCGTGACACTAAACCATAACAGATACACCGTGACACTAAACCATAACAGATACCCCGTGACACTAAACCATAACAGATACACCGTGACACTAAACCATAACAGATACACCGTGACACTAAACCATAACAGATACACCGTGACGCTAACCCATAACAGATACACCGTGACGCTAACCCATAACAGATACACCGTGACGCTAACCCATAACAGATACACCGTGACGCTAACCCATAACAGATACACCGTGACGCTAACCCATAACAGATACACCATGACTAACCAATAACAGATGCACCATGATTGAACCATAACAGATACACCATGACTAACCCTTAACAGAAACAAAATGTCCATGTGCTACATTTTTCTCTCACATTCTCCACTTGCCTTTGAATCGGCTGTACAGCTGTTCCAGCTTCTTCTTCTCCATGGGGGGTTTCATTGAGTCCTTGCAGTAGAGGTCTGGGTTGTGGAAGTAGTTGTCTGTGGCCACCTCTAGTCTCCAGTCATTCTGGATCAGGCAGTACGCAGCAGTCTTCTCCCCGGCCCGGGTGAAGGACATGAACTCCCTGACTTTTTCCTTCTGTGAAGACTTTAGCTTCTGCTGAACAGAGACACGACACAGGCTGTCACAAACCAACAGGGCTGGCAGTACACACGCCAGGACACAAACACAGACACACAGCAGGATACACAGGGAACCACACACATCTACAGACATTCAGAACCAGGTCACACAGACACAAGGGCTATAGACGGTTGGACAGACAGACAAGTTGCACCAAGACGAGATACAAGTCGAAAAACAAGACAAGCTCTTTGACCAATATGATGGGCCTCCAGTCAACATGCAAGACTATTCTGAGTGGAGAACGTTTAACTCAGAGCACTCCCATGCACCCCAGAAGGCCCCCTGCACATCGGGCGGCTGGACTAATGAATGTAACACGAGTAGGGGGTTACCATCAAAAACAACACGGCTGAACTAGTCCTGGTCGTCCCATGGTCCCAAACACACCGCTCATGCAGGGAGACGGGTTATTTTCAACTTTGCCGAGTAAGCAGAATGTGTAATGACTCGAACAGATGTATTTTCTCAAAACTGCGTGCATGAAACGAAACGAGACATACAATGCAGTACTGTTATGTGATAAGTTAAGCAGACAAAAAACGAGACATGCATTAGTTCACGGTGAAAAATTGTAACCAACGCCAGCCCGTGATCACCGTTTTTTTTCGATAACTCTACTAAAGAGCGACAAGAACATAAACAGCGACCTCGGATGGCAACTTAATAAACAAAAAAACAAAAGCGTAAGAGAAAACGCTATTTTTCTGCTGGCTGTTGTCTGGGTCGTGACCGTCAAACACCGTCAACTTCTCAACTTGGTTTGTCTGTGATGACTGGATCGCATATCCAGACTACCAAAAAGGGAGTTGTAGCCAGCAAAGCTCCGCTCTTGACGCGGTACAAATCTCAAAATATAACAAATGCATTCATTTGGTAATTAATATTTTAGAGTTGCATGGTTCAGCATCACCGCAGTTTGTGCTTTACGGTACTATTATATTTTTTGTTCTTGACCTACCATACACACAACTTTCAAAAAACAATTTAATAGTTGCTCGTATTGCGCATGCGCATATGAACTAACAACACCGGCTTGTTGACTACAGTTAGACTGCCCTTAATGGACTGAGTTCATTGGATAACAATTGATAAAGTAACAAGTGTCAAATTTCGGGTTTGACGTTTACATAGACATAAATGTAACTGAATCAACATTACTTAAACAAGGCTCAACATTACTGATAGATAAATAGTCGCTACGGAGACTACATATCCCGAAATGCTCATGTTTGTTTCGGAAGTAGGTACAGTAGCTGGCGTAATCGTCCGCTAAACCGATGTAATTTGGGTTTGTACATTTAGCTAGGTATATAGGAATGTATTATAACTCTTAACACATAGCTATTTATTTGTGTCTCCCAGACGGTTTGAATAATATTGGCTTGGTGTCAGAATTCAAATTAGCGTTTTAGTCGCATTCTGGAAATGTTATCCATCTCAATTTGGACATGGAAAGAATATTTGTATGTACACAAAGCCAATACCTGCCAGTGAAATTCGAGGAATGTACCTACCCGATACTGGTTACGGTCAATATCAATTGTTCCAACTCAAGAAAAAAACAGCAGCTTTAGCTAACGGTAGTTCCCAATGTCCAAGGAAAACTGACGTGATGGGAGGGGTTTCTTACATTCCCAAAAAAATAAAATTAACATTTTGCAATAGCTCTAACGTTTTTGAGAATCAAGGATTTATTTTGGTTTAAATAGCCTATTTTGCATGTATTCTTTACTACGAAGTCGTTTCCCTCAAAAAGCACTACATGTGGGGATCCCACAAAGATATAAAATCTTATAAATCTGGTCCTAATGTTAATTTGCTTGTTCCCACAGAAACCAAGGAATCTCTGACGTTGGTTTGGGTTTATGATAGCGTATTTCACTGAGTATAGTGTTATACCTGATTTTCTGAATTTTAGTTATTTTCAGATTTAGTTGTTACAGGTTAGGGCCAGCTGTAAGGGTTAGGTTATGTTTCGGTTTAACTGTTAGTTTTTGGAGGTTAAAGTTAGGGTGATGGTTAGGTTTAGAGCGTAGCTACCATGGAATTTGTCCCCGTCTTCACAAGGATGGAGAAACAAAGATGTGTGTGTGTGTGATCTGGGTAAGAAAAGAATGGATTCAAAAGTCTCCATGGGTCCTTATTATGAAGGCCATTCTTAGCTTATCTGGTAAACTTAAAGTTGGGGTTACTCTTGGGCATTTGGGGTTAATGTTTTTAGTTGTAGTGGTATCACATCAAGAGAAGGGAACTACTTTCTATCAGTGACCAGTTTACAAAAGCTGTACAAACTATATCTCTTGATATTTGAAAAATATGAAAATGTGATTTGGATGGGGCAATGATTCCTTACAATATGCAGTGCTTGTTTTGCCATTCGAACAGGAATTGTAAGTACATGACAAGTTGTGCTTCCGAAGTTTTTTGCAATGGGCAAGTGCCAGTTCGTCTTTGAAATGAATTATGACTTTTTGGCTGGCCTTTTGTGTGAAACAAAGCTCTGCAAAGAGTTGGGAATCATTATACCAATGAAGGCACACACTGATGAAGGCAGGATAACTGAAACTAGGATTGCGGGAAAGGGCCATCGATATCTGTAATAGTCCCTACAAGGATAGAAAAAGAATCGTGAAAGAAAGCATTATAAATTGCCCCTTACCATAATATAGTTCCGTAAAATGTTGTCACCAATGACATCCTTTCTAAACACTTGTTGCAAAAAGTTGGATATTTTGGGCTTTGTGTGTGATTGAATACTAGGTAATGCCGGAAGGATTCAACTCCTATTTTTCTCTGCAATAAACGGGTGGCATGATTGTAAGGTGGGAGGTTCAGCAAAGGAGAGTGTTTTTATCTGTTACTGAATCAGGGTTGTACTGCCCTTCTGCTATCTTTGAGTGTCAGGCTGTAATGGAACAAAATGTCTCATTACTGTGGTGTGCATAATGTCCAAAGAGTTACATTTCATTTAGAAGTTAAGAAAGCCCTCCCTTTTACAACTAAATATGACATGCAGACCGATAATCCACATTCATATTTAAACAGAAGAATACAATTAAATAGAACTGGACTGTATTTACCAAAGAAAATTCCGTAGGTTATCACAGTCTTTGTTAGGTACTCATTTAACAGTAAGTTTTTCTCTGATGGTGCATCATATTTTTTTTACTATATAGGATAAATAAATGATGTGCATTAAAAACACCATATAAGATTTACATCTGATTACTCAGTACACTCAGTAAACGTTTCACAAGACTAAAATGTAATGTTTTGGAGTGTAGGGAAATGGATGGTGGTGGATGAGGTTTCCACGGTCCATTGTCAGTGCTGCAATTGCATGAAAATAATTTAGGAATAAGGAGCTGTTTCCGGATAAAGTTTACGTCTATTTTTTTACTATTAATAATATATATATATTAGTGGTGCAACGGATCGTCACTGATCCGTGATCCGTTCGGATCAATATCTTCGGTTCGGGACACACGTGATCCGCGGATTGATTACTGAAATAAAAAAAGTTTTGCGCATGTTCAGTCCGCTCACAGCATGGTCATGGCGAGCGGAGGAACGGAGGAGCTTGGACGTCCCGCGTCATTTAAATCCCCTGTATGG
>JACXGM010003929.1:9294-39681 GCA_016801145.1 Umbra pygmaea | reverse complement strand
TTATTATGATAGCCAATACCAACAGGATTTATTTAATGAAATGGTATTGGTAATTGTTTGGAGATCGCACATTGAATGGTTACTTTGAGGGTGACCAGCGCAATACTTTATTTGAATGTTTGGATTTGATTAGAAAGCAATGTCTTTTAATTACCGGTATATAAAGTAAAGCAACACTTCTAAATGTATCTTATTTTCTGTTTTGCCTGCAGCATTTTTACTTGCGCATGATAGACTGTGCATAATTAAGTCTGCAGTAGAAACACGACCCCAGCAGATCAAACGTCGTAATGGAAGTAACGCCAAGAATCCTGGCTCTCAAATTGCCAAAAGGAATTTTTCAAAAGTAATATGAATCGCATAATACACCTGCGCTAAATGCAACAAAACGAGACTGTGGAAATTTACATTAATCTAATACTGATCACAAAAACATTATAGAAACAACACTGCAAGGACACAAATAAAAATATCCTAAATAACACCCAGAAACAGACAAAGATATGATAACTAATGAACAAATTAGCTGAGTTGATCTGAGGTAAGCCTACGGAGCAGCAGCAATCACCTGCTATTACTGTACAGTAATCTGCCAGCAATTGTTAAGTAGTTGCTCAGAAAAGCGCTTATGGTTTCCTTCAACAAAATACAAAATAATAAAATTTGCATGACTCATTTTTTTAAGACCTTGGAAAATAAGATTTCAGACTTAAGACAATTTTAGGCCTTAAATTCTGGAAAATGAAATGAAGACTATTTAAGACTTTTTAAGGACCCCCGGGTACCCTGCTTTGAGTGTCTTTAGAGTCTGGTTTAAAGCACAATCCATGCAGGATAGTGTAGATTTTTCACTTCAGCTATAGTAATAGAAAATGTTGTATCGGTATCGGCAAATATTTCCCATTCAAAATCGGTATCGGTATCGGATTCAAAAATCTCATATCGGTCGGGCTCTAAAAGTAATTATTGTAAATTACTTTAAAATGTGTATATATGTAATGTAATCTGCCCTTACATACCAAAACTGCACATAGTAGGAAGCTATTTTCACTTCAATCATGTCAGAAAAAAAAAACACAGAACGTCTGTCTGTCTAGAGCTGTATTCTGCTAGCAACACTAAAGATGACATTATATGTTCGGTGTAATGAGAAAACCTTCAAAATAAAAGCCAAAAGGGCAATGCATATCAAAGTGTATAATTCCTTAATTAGGTTAGTAAACTCTAAACAAAAGCAGGTTTTATGATGTTTTAAGCATCTACAAAGAGTGAGAGATTTAGTTACATAACATTTTTGAGTTATGATATAAAATGTATTTGAAAAAAGGTTTTAAGAACAATGTTTATATTTACAAAATATACATACCATACTTGCAGTGGACAAAGTACTGAGTAAAAGTACTTTTCTTAGTAACTATGAGTTCACAAGTTTTGGGAAGTCCCTACTTAAGACTAAATTGATCAAGTAAAAGGAGTTAATCTTACTGGTGAACATGATGGATATTTCCTTTACTCTTTCTAATTTTTTTATAGGTTACTGTTAAGATATGAACTCCCTTTACCTGACCAATTTTGTCTTAATTAGGGACTTCCCCAAACTTGTGAACTCAGAGTTACTCAGAAAAGTACTTTTACTCAAGTAAATGTCTACCTCTGCATACTTGCCTATATGCAAATTGAACTATAACAATTAAACGTGCTATGGATAATTGTTTGCTAGGGTCTGTTCTATGCAAAAATTGTCAAATTTCCTCTGGGACTACACGTGACATAGCCTGCAACACAAAACCATGGACCCAACACCGCTCTCCCATAGGTCATTATAGGCGGATAAATGCAAATTACATTATAACACAGAAATGATTCAAACTGACATCCAACTTGCTATGGATAATTGTTTACTAGTGTCTGTTCTACCCAAACATGGTCTAATTTCCACCAGGACTGCATGTGGCATAGCTAACAAAAAAATTGCACTATTACACAAACTTGTTAAAACTGACAACAAATATGCTATGGATAATTGTTCATAACTGTTCTATCCAAAATGCTCTCAATGGGCTAAAGCCGAAGTGAACTGTAAAATGAGTATCGATGGTGGCCACAAAGTGACAACCTTAATCAACACAAAAACAATATATTTGACAGACTTGAATCTCATTGGTCAAACTCCTCATGAGGTGCATTGTGAGCAGGGTTGGGGAGTAACTAATTACAAGTAATCAGATTACAGTAAAAAACTTGTAATGTAATCCATGAAATTACTGTCGAAAAAAATTGTAATTGGATTACACAGATATGTTTGATAAAAATGTAGGATTACTACTATCAATAATGAAAGGTGTTCTGTATAACAGCTTCAAATATAATAAATAACAATGTGAATTGGGCTAAACTATTTCTCTGTCATACACTACCACTTGCCATCAGTCTACCTATATTGCCCTTATTGACATAAATTGGTGTGACTTTTCTAATTATTGTGGAGTGCTGCTCTATGTCCTATTGCAAAAATTGTTTTGTTTTTTCATTTAATTTTAAACCAAGTTATGTAAAAAAACATCCTTGTATGCCATACAACTGGTTATTACCTTTCTTTTTAAAGTAATGTAAAAGTAATCAGTTTACATTACCGAGTTTTGTGATTACAATTGTGGATGGGTAACTAGTAACTGTAATGGATTACATAAAAAAGTAACCTACCCAACTCTGGTTCTTAGTCAGTGAACTCCATAGGGTCGTCTGTAACTCTAGTCACTATCCAAACCAGTATACTTGTTATACACTCAGATGTGACGATATGTAAGCATTAACCCACGACAGACTGTGCGTTGCCAGGGAATAACCGCACACCTGGTGGTCTCCCAGCTCTGATGAGCTGTGAAGGAGGCCCTGTCCTGTGTAGGGCTGCCGTCGTTCAAATGGGATGTTAAACGGGCTGGTCACAGGAAGTGATCCCATGCCACTTAACGGAAAAAGAGGGTTGTTGACCCTGGTGCCAACCATGTATCTGTGGGTGTGCTGGGGTGTGTCCAGGCCAACCAACTTGGCACTGAGGCCCACCCAATCACATTGCTTTACCCTTTAAAGTCAACGCAGACCTTTCGATCCATAGCTCCAGTACTTTAGATGCTAGAAACAATCCGTTGACAGCATATGAAAGAGGAAATTCTGCTGAAAAGAAAGAGGGGTCATTAGTTCAAGTTTTTTTTAAACAATCAGACAGGAAGTAGGAACATGATGTTTTTTAAGTTTAACTTCATGGAATAAAATGAAGTTACAGATGCTGACTGAAGCAAAGAGTGTAGATTTTCCTTACAGAATGGTGACATTCATTTGAGGGGTGAGAATTAATCTAATATAGTTTTGATACAACTTGTAGGTTATTTATGTTAGTTGATGTAAGTAATTCCTTCCAATTTGATAACAGAACAGGCTATTAGCCTATGAGGTAAAATGGACATGAAATGAACTGAATAATGAGGTCAGTAGCCTAATATGAATGGACTTTATGTATACATTTAGCAATCAAATAATAGGCAAAATAATAATAATAAAATATATTTTAGAACCTGAAAGGGAATTTATTCTGCTTTACACACATGGGACATTACATGAAAATATACATGCATGTTGACATTGGCCATGTCATTCATCATTCACGCCCTATATTTGTTTAATATAGATCTGAGAGCAAGGTAAATAAGGTTTTGCAGCTTAGTAATGAAGATTACAATTAAATAACCTTTCTGCAATGTGGTAGGACATGCATGTTATTTGCAAATGTTCACTGTCAATATCAGATTAGCCTACCTGTATGTATTACAATAATAATGTAAAATGTATCCATTTTTATGGGGCTAACCCAAACTATAAATTCTGGCTATGTCCCTGCCTGGTGCCCTGGCCACAATCTAATCATCCCCAGCGTTCAACTGGCTTATTCAAAACCTACATGGTAACATCCAGAATAGGAAGTCTATTTAAAAGCTAAATGAAAGATACTGCTCCAAATGTTGTATTCTAAATGAAAGTATACATGTTAAAGGAACACTCCAGACCCCTACAATTGTTGTGCCAGTCATGTTTCCGACAGTACAGTCACTAAAACACCTCAACGCGTTTGATAATTCCCAACTCGGCCACCGTAAGTGTTTGGAATTTTGCACAGTTTTGTCAAAGCAATGTTTTCGAAACTAAAATGTTGCATTGAAGTCACTGTGCGTTATTCCAAACATATTCGGTGGATGCTGGTTTTAGTGACTGTCATTTCGGGAACAGGACTGGCACATGACTGTTTAGCGGTCTGCAGTGATCCTTTAACACTTCTGATTACAAGCGCTCTGCCCTCAAATTATCATAACCTATCAATATCTATACTTGTCAGCCAATATCTATCCTTGTCAGTAAACCGTTATGGGTGTTTTCACTGTCAAATGTTCAGATCAAAAATGAAAGTGTAACCACAGTCTTGGTGGAGTAGTGAGAAAACAACTGAAGCATCATGTAGAGAGAGAAATGTGTAAGTATCTTATACTTCTGGTTATTGCATCATCAATTATGCACTGCTCAAAAAAATTAAGAGAACACTCAAATCACATATCGGTTCTTTAAAACTGAAATATATTAAAGATCAAAATCTGGACTGTACATTGTGTAATTACTTGAGAACAATGTGACATAACAATGGTAAATGGAAACCAAAATCACCAACCGATTAAGGGCTGGATTCACACAGACTGAAAGTCAAAGTAAACAAATTAAATCACAGACTGTTCCAACATTTTTGAGTTATATCACTGCAACTCATAACATGAATCAGTAGTATATATGGCCCCACACGCCTGTATGCACTCCCGACAATGTCTTGGCATGCTCCTGATGAGATGGTGAATGGTGTCCTGGGGTATCTCCTTCACTGGGGGAACATTACGACCAGTCAATGGCATCATTATCCAGAAACTGCCTACACACTCTGGCCATATGAGGCCTGGCATTGTCCTGCACCAGGAGGAAACCAAGAACCACTGCTTCAGTGTAAGGTCGGACGATGGGTTTGAGGATTTCATCCCGGTACCTAAAAGCAGTCAGGGTACTGTTGCCTAGCACGTGAGGGTCTGTGCAAGCTCCCAATGATATACCTCCCAGAACATCACTGACCCACCGCCAAACTGGCGATGATAGATGATGTTAAAGGCAGCATAGCATTCACCACTGTCTCCAGACTCTAATGTTTGTCACATGTGCTCAGTGTGAACCTGCTCTCATCTGGAGCTCATTTTGTAAGGCTCTGGGAGTGCATCGCCTGTTCCTCAGCAGATACCGGTCCTGCTGCTAGGATGATGCCCTGCTACGGCCCTGTCCAGGTCTCCTCGTAGAACAGCTTGTCTGCTGGTATCTCCTCCATGCTCTTCAGACTGTACTGGGAGACACAGCATACATTTTTGTGATGGCACATATGAATATGACATCCTAGAGAAGCTGGACTACCTGTACAACCTGATAGGGACACTAGCTAAACACAGGAAGGATAAGGAAAGAGCAATTGTCTGTGGTCACCAACTGCAAACTGTTCCCTTTTGTGGGGTTGTCTTGCCGTTGCTTCTACAATGCTCCAAAACAGGTGACATTGATTCATAATTGCTTATGCTTGCTAACTGGACATATTGTTTAATTGACTTGGTGTTATACTGTGATGATTGTTCATGTTCCCTTAATTATTTTGAGCAGTGTAATATTATGTTATTAAGGAAGGATTTTTGGTACAGGAAGTCTGCATTCTGTAAATTTCACATTGTGCTCTGGTAAAAAAATTGATTTAAAAATGGATTTTACAATAACTGAATAAAACAGTGTGTGTGTGTGTGTGTGTGTGTGTGTATTTTGGTTTTACACATCATATTAGGATCAGAAGTCTTCACACAGATATTAATACTTGACAAAAATGCCCATATTAGGAACTTTTGCCAGTTCCCATGAGGACGAAGCGATTTTCTGTCTTAGGGGTTATGTTTAGGGCCAAGATTACCAATAGATGTAGAGTTACAATATAGGGTTCTGCGGGGGGTCTGCGTGGTGTAGTGGGCTAAGTCACTGCATTGCGGGACAGTCATGAAAGTGAGTGGTTCGAGCCTGACTATAGGTTCTCTGACTTTCCCCGGACCTCCCGCATGAAGCAGTGCAAATGTGGGTTAGAGAAATCAGATTAACTATCCTGCTGCATTGCTCTCCAGCGACTCCTTGTGTTCAGATCGGGCGCCTGTAAATTCAACCACGGAAGTATAGTGGATGAGCAGTGCAAAAATAATTGGCGGCTGGGTGACATGTGGTTGAATGAACCATGTACGCAACCCTCGCCGTCCCACAGATCTTGGCCCAACAAGTTGCGGAGCTACTGACAAGGCAGGATTAAAAGGAATAAAATATAAACATTTAGGGTTCTTTCAGGTTCAGGCATTATAGGTTAGGTTCATGGTTAAGTTTAGGCGTTAGAGGAATGTTAAATTTAAACATAAATGTAAGGTTTTTGAGGTTAAGGTTAGAGTGAGGTGAAGGTTAGGGTTATGTTAAGGTAAAGGTTAAGATAAGGGGTAAGTGTGTGCATGTGTGTGTGTGTGTCTGGGTGTGTCCGTGCCTCAGTGTGTCCTCTGCGTTTTTAGCAGAGATCAGAACTTGTTTCACTCTAGGTCTGTGGGAGTATGAGGAAGTATATTTGAACGCAGTTGATTTTAATTAGGTCTCTGTCTAACTGTGTGCTGGAGACTTCCTGGCAGTGATGGTCGTGCTGTGACGGGCTCGTGGGGGATTGCCAACAAAGACACTGGATTGTGGACAGCTAGGGCAGGAGTGCAGGAAAGAGGGACACCGCCAGCATAATGGTAACACCACTAGCACCTTTGACACTTTGCTAGGGCTTGTCTTTCCTCCTCACAGCCATGCTGAACTACATGGCCTCATCATGTTAGGTTGAAGTCACTTTACAGAAGCTTTGTAATGATGTCTCTCAATATTCTCTAATACCGGGACTTTTTTTATACTGAAGTCTAGCTTTGCTGAAAACCCACCGTGAAGTACTACAATGTTAAGTGTCTGTTCCACCTCTCAGACCTAAACGTGTTACTTTCTTATCCTAGACAATACATTTTATAGTGAACAGGTTATTATGTTAAAAACATGTTGTAGTCTTGTTTTCAGCAAAAATGTGCTGCAGAGATATGACCTATTGAACATGAACTAATGGAGAATAGAACTCATTAAATGAAGAACATTTGATGCTTTCCTTTTTTGAGCAACAAACACTGCTAGTGTCTACTTCTGCTCCATAGAGACAGAAGGACCAATTTAATGGCATATCCTCACATTTCAATACAACTGTTCCTCACACTTTCCAGTAACTTTAATAGAAATGATCTGCTACTGTAGCTACAGTACCACAGGGATTCCCATGATGTTAATAAGACTTGAAAAAATGAATGAATAAATGAATGAATGAATGAATAAATGAATGAGAGTATTGGTCAAAAGCTTAATGAGAGTATTGGTCATCTCCATGATAAATGTGAAAAGTAGCAAACAATGTATTTTGTTTCTTTGAAGCTGGGCAAGCCTTCACCGGGTGAACGTAAACGGGGGCACTTTTCAAATCAACTCTATAGGATATTTCAAAACAGAAGAGCTGCAATAGGGTGTTGCAAACTTGACAGGATTTCACAAGATGCAGTCAGGCGTGTGAGGGGAAGTGCCTCAGCCTCGATAAAGAGACAGGGGGGCGGTAGTTTCAAACAGAACACTTCCTCACTCCCAAGCAAAGTCAACATAGTAAATGAAAAATATAACAGAAACTAAATACAAGAATTGGGAAAACAATGGTAAAATGTAAAATTACAAAAATCTGAAAACTAAAATCTGCTCAAAATAAAATGGAGCATATTTGAATACTTAGGATGGAGCATATTTGAATACTTTGAATTACGTTTGTCTGTAATGGTGACTGTCATGGCTTTGAATTATGTATTGCATTTTTTAACTTAATAATGCTTTTTCACTTAAAGCACTGAGTGGAGCCTTAGAATTTTATTTTCACTCAACTGCATAAGTATTTCCCTGAAATACAAAATAACATTTGTCATTTATTTCAGTCTACTTCACAAACACACTGAAGAGTGCTTTAGTGCATCATTCCACCACCACCATCATGGACCTGGTGTAAAGTAGGGGGAATTAAACTTGATTGACCCCCCATCATTCTCATGACCTTTGACCTTTGAAACATACTGCATAACGGATTCCTCCTTCAAATGTTGTCAGGTTGGCCTCTGAGAAATTGTAGCTGCTTTCCCTAGTTTAAACCAACCGTTTTAGCAAAAGTAAACCACATTTGAAGAGTACATGTCAGCAGAAAACCAAAAAACATCACTGTGGGTTTGAAAAAAGTGAAGCCTTAAAAACAAATGTAAATGTATTTTATTGCCAAAAGATAAGCTTGAAAGGACATCTTGTTGCTTTGAAGTGCCACAGGGTTGTAAGTCAGCAGTACAGCTGTATCCTTATCCTCTTGCTGTGTGTCTATGTAAAACATAGACCAGTATTTTTAAGTGTTCAGGTTAAATAATTGTAAATCATTTTGGATTCTCACTGATAACATACATTTGGTTTGTCTAATCCAATTTCTACACCTGTGTCACACCTTGGCTGGACTTTATGCCAGGTGTGGCTAGGGCTGGGCGATAAATCAATATTTATTGTTATCGAGTTTTTGAAAATAATATAGAGAAAAATATCCCATACCGACATATTGCGATAAAAGCTTATTTTCTTCTAAAACAAAGAAACAGCCAACAAATGAGTAGTATTTCATATTGCTTGTAGTTCAGTTTTACCTAAAACATCTAAACAGAAGTATAACAAGGTCAATCAACATTTTTTGTATGTATTGTTTTTACTTGTTTATACAGCAGACTATACACTTTGATTTAATCAAGTCACAGCAGGTCCTATATATATATTTCCATATATCGTCAGGGAAATCGTATCGAAAAAATATCTATTTTATATCGTGATATAATTTTATGTCCATATCGCCCAGCCCTAGTTGTGGCTGACATAAAACCTGAGATATGGACTCTATGTATATTTGTGAATTTGTATTCATTTATTGTAGTGTTCCTTATATTGTGGCCAGGGCATTGCTCTGTTATTTTCTGTTAGTTCATGTTATGTACATGCATAGTTGTTAAGTGTGCACCACTACCTGTTCTACTGTTGCCTGATCGGGTTGATTGAGAGATCAGTCTAATTAGCTAATCGCTTCCAGACGGTCTCCTTTCAACCCTATTTAATGCTCAGTAGAACAGAGGGTGGCGCGATTCATTAATAGTATCACTGTGTGGGAAGGCTGTCCGGGAGTTATTTAAGTTGTGAATAGAGCGTTGTTGGAGTTAGGAAGTTTATGCGTAGGCTCTTTACTTGTATGTTAGCTGTCAGTGTCTATGCCACTGTAAGAGCATATTAAGCTATATAAGTATATCTGTTGTGAACTTTCTTCAAACTGTTCACCATCTACCTTCCTGGTTCTCCCTTTCAGTCAAACAACAAACTTTACATTGCAAGCGCCATGCTCTATCAATTGAGCTCTACCACATGCTCTACCACCTGAGCTCTACCTTGTACTCTACCACCTGAGTGCTATCACATGCTCTACCACCTGAGCCCTATCACATCCTCTACAACCTGAGCTCTACCACATGCTCAACCACATGAGTTCTACAACATGCTCTACCACATGAGCACTTCCACATGCTCTACCACCTGAGCTCTACCACATGCTCTACCACTAGAGCGCTATCACATGCTCTACCACCTGAACACTACCACATGCTGTACCACCTGAGCTCTACCACATGCTTTGCTACCTGAGCTCTACCACATGCTTTGCTACCTGAGCTCTACCACCTAAGTTCTACCACATGCTCTACCACCTGAGCCCTTTCACATCCTCTACCACCTGAGCTCTACCATCTGAGCTCAACCACATGCTCTACCACCTGAGCTCTAGCACATGCTCAACTACCTGAGCTTTACAAAATGCTCTACTACATGAGCACTTCCACATGCTCTACCACCTGAGCCCTACCACATGCTCTACCACCTGAGCTCTACCACATGCTCTACCACCTGAACATTACCACATGTTCTGCCATCTGAGCTCTACCACCTGACCTCTACCACATGCTCTACTACCTGAGCTCTACCACATTCTCTACCACCTGAGCTCTACCACATGCTCTGCCGCCTGAGCTCTACCACATGCTTTACCACCTGAGCTCTACCACATGCGCTACCACCTGAGCTCTATGACATGCTTTACCACCTGAGCTCTATCGCATGCTCTACCAACTGAGCTCTGTGGAAAATAAACTTTTGGCCTTTCTTTGGCCTCATCTTCAGCACTTCCTCACCTAGCATCCACACACTTGTATTTATAACTGATAACACAGGTAAAATAATGAGGTAATGTAGATAGACAGGCACATTATTCATTTTCTCTTTTTAGGATTTTCATTGTGTAGGTCTTTTCCACAAGGATCTGATTTGGTATTGGATAACAAGGTGACAGTGGTGCTTATGTATCTGAGAGCATCATAGTGAGAAAAATAATACAAGAAGTCAGAGCTGTGGTTTTACACAACAACGGTGGCTGTTTTCGAGATGAGCACAGTATTTCTGGATGTGGTTTGTGTAATGTGTGACAAACAAACAAAGTGGTCTAGTTGTTCACATGAGAAGTGGGTACTCAATGACTGAAGTATGGCTGGTTATCTTAATGTCTCTCTGTTGTCCGTTTCGTTTATTTGTCACATGCACAGAAACCAGCTGCAATTGCATGTACCATCTAGTGTGTCAGTAAGTTGACTCACTGTTAACTTCTACACGGTTGTCAGCGGCTGGTTTACAGATCTATAACTCAGACCACAGGAAACATGTAGAACCTACATTCAGGTTTTTACACATGCCAAAATTAAACCGTGTTGGCAACCCAGCAAGACGAAGAACATGTCCTAAAGTCTATTCAGCAAACCTGGTTCACCTCATCTCTTCATGTGGTGATGGAAAGTCAGGAAGCTCTCAGCAATATGAGGTTGTTTGTTGACATACAGTAATTATCACATTGAGGGCATATAAGCTGAAATGAAATGGTAATACTTTTAAAAATGTTTTTTATGCCTCATTTTGGGTGAAGGAATCACCTAAACAACTATGATGGCTTGTGCCTCTTTATTTAAAAGATGCCATTACCACCACTGTCAAGTTGGTAGCTCAAAGTGAGAAGCAGTACTTCTACAGAGAAGTGACATACAGTATGTTAACCTCATCCACTATTTGTTGCTTCTTTTACTGATCAACACAACTAGTCAGGACAGAGACCCTGCTGCTACAATCAGCTCTTTTATTTCCTGGTGCACATCCAATCATAGTAGGACAAAGAGTACATGGAAAATGTGTTTACTGTACATGCATACAGAGCAGTCATTTCCTGATAGAACATTTTTAAATAAAAGAAAGTACCCACCAATAATATCACAAGCCTCTGTTTAGGGGCGGTTTGTTATTTATTTCCTCTTGGACTGGGGGAACTCCTATTATTAGACACAGTAATAATACAGTAATGACAAGGTAGGTCTACACCATACATGGTGATGCTGTCTGCTTGTCTGAATACGTTGGACAAAATACAAAAATGTTAACATAACAAATGTAGGTCGCTAATCATTTTTCTTGTTGTGGAACTGCCACTGTTCCACCCCACATGTTAAAAACATTTTTTCAACTTGAAACTGAAATACATGGAACCTAGCTGTACCAGTAAATACACACACCATAAATACATGTAACCTAGCTATACCAGTGAATACACGTACCATAAATACATGTAACCTATCTATACCAGTAAATATACGCACCATAAATACATGTAACCTAGCTATACCAGTGAATACACGTACCGTAAATACATGTAACATAGCCTTACCAGTAAATACACGCACCATAAATACATGTAACCTAGCTATACCAGTAAATACACACACCGTAAATACATGTAAACTAGCAATACCAGTGAATACATGTAACATAAATACATGTAACCTAGCTATACCAGTGAATACACATACTGTAAATACATGTAACCTAGCTATACCAGTAAATACACGCACCATAAATACATGTAACCTAGCTATACCAGTAAATACACGCACCGTAAATACATGTAACCTAGCAATACCAGTAAATACACGCACCATAAATACATGTAACCTAGCTATACCAGTAAATACACACACCGTAAATACATGTAACCTAGCAATACCAGTAAATACATGTACCATAAATACATGTAGCCTAGTGTGGTGGAGAAAATCTTCTAATCTCTTGCTCAGAAAAAAAGAACAAGACAGCAGCAGTTTTTCCAGTCCAAAATAGACTTTATTGACACATCAAGAAAGCCGAGTTACTCTGCAGAAATAACTGAAGACATCAAGGTTGTGCATCCCTACTGGACCTTATCACCTGGTCCTGCCTAAATGTTAATCACCCCGGCGGTTCTGATCAACCTTGTGACTTTATCCACCATTCTCTTTCACTATTTCATCCCATGATGTAATTGGTCATCCCTTTATGTTAATTTATGTTAATGTGTGTACATCTCAGATGTCCTTAATAGAAACATCACATAATGTACTTGGTGGCACAGAATCCGGAACTCCCTAAACAATAAAGCCTTCAGGCCTGTTTATTCCCAACAGTTCTACTTTGAGGTCTTGAGGCCTTGAGGCCTCCTGATTCCAAACAGCCTTGAGGGTATTTCAATGCACTTTATTGGAACTTGATACTACTACATGTTCTTATAGTAAATTAATAATTATACAGTCTATCATACAGATTTTCTGTGTGTGTGATCAAACATATTGTTACATACAAATAGAATCTTAGGAAAATCATTAATTCTTATGAAAATACTACCACACTAGCTATACCAGTAAATACACGTACCGTAAATACATGTATACCAGTTAGACACTAAGTGATTTTACAGTGACCATTGTGTAGTGGATAGAGCACGTGCATGTCTTGGCAAGGCATGCAGGTTCAAAGCACAGCTCTTTAAAACAATTGTATAGAAATTTATCCTGGACTACAAACATTTTCGCTCGAACTAATGACAATCATGATGTCGTAGACTGTCCTGCAATACAGCGACTTAGCACACTATGCCACACAGACCCCCCCACCTTCTGACACCTTTTTATCAGAACCAGCATTAACTTTATCAGCAATTTGAGCTAAAGTAGCTCATCTGTTGGATCGGACCCCACAGGCAAGCCTTCTTGCCCCACGATCATCGATGAGCCTTGGCAGCCCATGACCGCTTTTCCTTCCTTGGACCACATTTGATAGGTACTGACCACTGTAGAACAAGCCACAAGAGCTGCAGTTTTGGAGATGCTCTGACCCAGTCATCTAGCCATAAAAATTTGGCCCTTGTGAAAGTCACTTAGATCCTTACTCTTGCCAATTATATTTTTTAATGCAACATAAAAAAAGAGAAAATATTATTATGCTTTTTTCTAAATAATTGAACACAGACCCCCCCAGCCCACACATTTAACACCCCCCCCCTCCTTCACAGCACCCTCAGCTCTGCTTCATGCCAACAGCTGGACATGACGCATTAGTTTGACAGGCATTTTTGAACCAGTTTGGGAGAACTAGCTATTTAGCCTCTTGGTTTCGACTTGCTTTTTATTTGTGTTAATGTATGTGTTTTATAGTCCAAGATAAATTAATTCACAATAACGAGTTTGGATTTACAACCCCAATTCCGAAAAAGTTGGGACAGTATGGAAAATACAGAAAAGTAATTTGAAAATTAAATTCACCCTGTACTTAGTTTATAACACCGCGTACAAATTGGAATTAAGTGTCATAAACATTAAATATTTTGTTTTTAAAACAAAGTTATGGATATAATTGTGACTCCGGGTTTTTTGGATCACTGAAATCAACCTCAGACACCTGTGAATTTTCAGTTTACCAGTTGAGCCCAATTAAAGGAAAACTATTAAGATGTTCCACATTATTAAGTAGGCCACAGGTTTCAAGCAATATGGGAAAGAAAAAGGATCTCTCTGCTGCGGAAAATAGTCAAATAGTGCAATGCCTTGGACAAGGTATGAAAACATTAGATATTTCACGCTAATTTAAGCATGATCATCGTACTGTGAAAAGATTTGTGGCTGATTTAGAGCACAACCGGGTTTGTGCAGATAATGGCATAATGAGGAAGGTTACTGCCAGACAAATTTATTGGATTAAGACAGCAGCTGCTAAAACAGGTATTTGAAGCTGCTGGTGCCTCTGGAGTCCTGCGAACCTCAAGCTGTAGAATCCTTTAGAGGCTTGCAGTTGTGCATAAACCTACTATTCGGCCACCCCTAACCTATGCTCACAAGCAGAAATGGTTGCAGAGGGCCCAGAAATACATGAAGACTAATTTTCAAACAGTCTTGTCTACTGATGAGTGCCGTGTAACCCTGGATGGTCCAGATGGATGGAGTAGTGGATGGTTGGTGGATGGCCACCATGTCCCAATAAGGCTGCGACGTCAGCAAGGAGGTGTTGAAGTCATGTTTTGGGCCAGAATCATGGTGAGAGATGACTTTTTTGTGGATCATCTGTTGCTCCCGAATGTGTCCTCTTTTCATTATTTGCCCATCGTAATATCAAATTATGGCCCCCAAGCACTTGATATAATCAGAAAAAACCTGCACTCCCCCTTGCTGGAGTTTTAACTCTCTTCTTTTATCGGATGCCACTTTCTATTACTGTGTCTCCTCCGCCATTGATCATTTCCTATACTCTAATCAGATCGAGGCCTATTTAAAAGGTGTGATTATATTCTACTCTTTTCACCTAAACAGAGCACGTAGGGTCAAATTGGAAGAACTCTCCAATAACATTCTTGACCTGGATCGCAAATATGCTCAGACGCCATCCCCAGAAATATATAAACAACATTTGAACCTGCAGTCTGAATTTAACTTTCTATCTACCAATGACGCTGAGTGGTTACTTCTACACTCACGGGCGAGCCGTCTGCTTGCACACCAATTAAACAGACGCTGCATCCCAAGTGATTCCTCGAATTGAAGACTCCTCTAATTTTTTAATTTCAGATCCAGATGGGATAAATAATACATTTAAATCATTTTATTCCTCACTTTACCCATCTGAGTTCCCAGCAGATTCTGCTAATATGACTAAATTCTTGGATGTGTTAGACATCCCTCTCATCGCCTCTGAGATTGCAGTTGACCTACCCTGTGAGGCTGGAGAAGGTGGTTCAAAGCCCCTGGCCCAGACGGATTCTCAATTTAATTTTTTAAGAAATTCCACTCGCACCTGGCCCATCTTCTTTAATCTATGTACAATGAGGCATTGGAACGTGGCGTGCTTCTTGGAACTTTACAATTAGCATCAATTTCACTTCTTCTTAAGAAAGGGATGGACCCCACAACCTGTTCTTCCTACAGGCCCATCAGCCTTCTTAATGTTGATGTAAAAGTGCTTGCAAAGTTGTTAGCAAGGCATCTGGAGGGTACCCTTCCATCAATCATCTCCGGAGGAACAGACAGGCTTTATTAAGGGTAGACAGTCTTTTGTTAATATCCAGACACTGTTTAACCAGCAGGCCCGGATTAACACTGAGTAGTACTGTGCCATACTAAATTTCAAGTTCAAGTTCAACCAGAGGCAACGTGAAGATGTGAGGAGGGAGGGGGCTAGATACTGTAGTGGTTCATAGCTTCTGCAGTGCCTTGCGAAAGTATTCGGCCCCCTTGAACATTTCGACCTTTTGCCACATTTCAGGCTTCAAACATAAAGATAGAAAACTGTAGTTTTTTGTGAAGAATCAACAACAAGTGGGACACGATCATGAAGTGGAATGAAAAGTATTGGATATTTTAAACTTTTTAACAAATAAAAACGGACAAATTGGGCGAGCAAAATTATTCAGCCCGTTCACTTTCAGTGCAGCAAACTCTCTCCAGAAGTTCAGTGAGGATCTCTGAATGATCCAATGTTGACCTAAATGACTGCTCTGTGATAGTCTCAGAGGTCAATTGAAAGCACAGAGTGCATCATGAAGAACAAGGAACACACCAGGCAGGTCCGAGATACTGTTGTGGAGAAGTTTAAAGCCGGATTTGGATACAGAAAAATTTCCCAAGATTTAAACGTCCCAAGGAGCACTGTGCAAGCGATAATATTGAAATGGAAGGAGTATCAGACCACTGCAAATCTACCAAGACCCGGCCGTCCCTCTAAATTTTCAGCTCATACAAGGAGACTGATCAGAGATGCAGCCAAGAGGCCCATGATCACTCTGGATGAGCTGCAGAGATCTACAGCTGAGGTGGGCGAGTCTGTCCATAGGACAACAATCAGTCGTATACTGCACAAATCTGGCCTTTATGGAAGAGTGGCAAGAAGAAAGCCATTTCTGAAAGATTAAAAGTGTGATTTAAAGTTTGCCACAAGCCACCTGGGAGACACACCAAACAAGTGGAAGAAGGTGCTCTGGTCAGATGAAACCAAAATCGAACTTTTTGGCAACAATGCAAAACGTTATGTTTGGCATAAAAGCAACACAGCTCATCACCCTGAACACACCCTCCCCACTGTCAAACATGGTGGTGGCAGCATCATGGTTTGGGCCTGCATCTCTTCAGCAGGGACAGGGAAGATGGCTAAAATTGATGGGAAGATGGATGGAGCCAAATACAGGACCATTCTGGAAGAAAACCTGATGGAGTCTGCATAAGACCTGAGACTGGGACAGAGATTTGTCTTCCAACAAGACAATGATCCAAAACATAAGGCAAAATCTACAATGGAATGGTTCACAAATAAACATATCCAGGTGTTAGAATGGCCAAGTCAAAGTCCAGACCTGAATCCAATCGAGAATCTGTGAAAAGAACTGAAAACTGCTGTTCACAAACGCTCTCCATCCAACCTCACTGAGCTCAAGCTGTTTTGCAAGGAGGAATGGGCAAAAATTTCAGTCTCTCGATGTGCAAAACTGATAGAGACATACCCCGAGCGACTTACAGCTGTAATTGCAGCAAAAGTTGGTGCTACAAAGGATTAACTTAAGGGGGCTGAATAATTTGGCAAGCCCAATTTTTCAGTTTTTTTAGTTGTTAAAAAAGTTTGAAATATCCAATAAATTTTGTTCCACTTCATGATTGTGTCCCACTTGTTGTTGATTCTTCACAAAAAATTACAGTTTCATATCTTTGTGTTTGAAGCCTAAAATGTGGCAAAAGGTCAAAAAGTTCAAAGGGGCCGAATACTTTCGCAAGGCACTGTAGCTTCCAATATTGACGGATACAAGTTACAGGATATTCATTGCTGCTTAAAATCTAATCCTATATGACATTTTTGCAATGGTTTTTATATATTTTTATCATAGCCTATTTTTCCCAGCTAAAACTGATAAGCACTTCGAAACACGGGCAGAAGGCAGAACAACGAACCATATACCGTGTAGACAAATGCACAACATAGAGTAATCAGTTTATTAGGCTATATGTAGGCTAATAAATTTAAGGGATGATAAAGTAATACGATGCACTTACTTGTCTGTACAGTAGCTTCCGTTGTAATCCACAAACGGCAAAACAAATCTCCCCAATCACTTTAAAAAACGTGGTAACTCCATTTCAGCTTGATTTTCTTAAATGTTATTAATGAAATGACACAAGCAAATATCTGATTCTGAATTTTGACGATGTGGTATTCTGTAAAAACGCAGAAAAACTGCGGCGTGCATACATCCTTCCTTTGTGCTTACGGGTTAGAAGTAATCAATTGGAAAACATATATTTTTTAAGTAGTCATCACATGAGCTGCTGCTTTAGTCGTATCGGCTGAGGCATTAGTTTCGTTGCTAGTGCGTTCTGCAGGTGATGCTGATGTCTCTGTCAGGGTTGCCAGGTCAAACATAAAATTCTAGCCCAATGACTACTCAAAAACAGCCCAAAATGCCTTAAAACTAGCCCAATTTGTCTACGTTGCCACGGAGTAAAAAATTCCAATACTTTTTTCCACAATGTACATATAAATGTTATTTTTTTACCCTATTCTCTTAATTTCATATACTGTCATTGACTACTCTCCCTCTCTTTCATACACACCACGCAGTAGCTCATCTCATACCTGGCACAGGCTGCACCATACAGCCTAGGTCACATTTATTTAGTCAAAGGAAAATGCTGCAGCTGTGGTTGTTTAAAAATAGTCCAAAAAAACGCAACCCGCAAACAATATATTTTCTAATGCCAAATTGATTTAAAAATAGCCCAATTTGGCTAGAAAAATGCGGACATAGCAACACTATGGAGCTAAAAGACTCTCAATAACGATAAATGCACACACTACATTCACATATGCACACACAGGAGTCATACATGCACACACATGATTCATAAATACACACACAGGATACACAAATGCACACGAAATTCACAAATGCACACACAAAATTTAAAAACCACAGAAGATTCACAAATGCATACAAAATTCACAAACGCACACAAAATTCATAAATGCACAGGACAAAATTCAGAAATTAATTTCTGATGCACACACAAATATATCTTGATTTACAAACTGCTTGCGGTCTATGAACGTCACTGCATTTGTGTGTGAATTTTGAGACTCCTCTGACGTGGCTCGACACACAAATGCGTTTTTTGAATGATCTGCAAACAATCAGATATCTCCCTTGTTTTAGCCAATCACAAGAACGCACCCTACGTGGGGAATTGTTTACTTATATATTCGAACCAATGACCTAATGACCGTAAGGCAGCGACACTACCGCTACCCTATTCCAAACACACTATTCACAAGGTAATTTAAAAGATATGACTATGCAATTTTACATTGCAGCAACACATTTTTATCAGTCTGTACATGAGTCAATCAACTTAAATATTAAAATGTCTAGTGAAATGTAATGTCTTTCATTGCTAAAATTTGAGCAGAAAATGCTTGGCAGAGAAAACAGTTGTAATTTTATCAGTACTGTTAATCTTAGTTAAACACTCTCGGCTCCCGGCGCTGTGTGAAAGCGTTCATGTGATATAAACAATTCCCCACGTAGGGTGCGTTCTTGTGATTGGCTAAAACAAGGGAGATATCTGATTGGTTGCAGATCATTCCCTGTTTAAAAAAAAGCAATTGTGTGTCGGGCCACGTCAGGGGAGATTTAAAATTCACACACAAATGCAGTGACATTCACAGACCGCAAGCAGTTTGTAAATCAAGATATATTTGTGTGTGCATCAGAAATACATTTTTGAATCTTGTCCTGTGCATTTCTGAATCTTGTGTGCATTTGTGAATTTTGGATGCCTTTGTGAATCTTCTGTGCTTTTTAAATTTTGTGTGTGCATTTGTGAATTTTGTGTGCATTTGTGTATCCTGTGTGTGTATTTATGAATCATGTGTGTGCATGTATGAATCATGTGTGTGCATATGTGAATGTAGTGTGTGCATTGATCTTTATTGAGACTCTTTTAGCTCCATACAACACTGGTCTCTGTCTTCATTTACAATAAAAAAACAGGTACTTTTTGAAGGGTGGCTATGTGTTGTGTTTTTCTTATTTAATGTACGTTTTGTACAACCGCTAAGCTGAGGCTGCCTATCCATTTTGAATTTAATATTATAAATTGGTGGGTTCGACTCTGACTGGGGGGAGGGGACAAATGCACTGTGACCTGACCCAATCGCAATTCTTTATGCATATATTTAATATTCTCTCTGTATATATTTTATCATTAACTGTTCATTTTGTTTCTGCATCTCTTCCAGCAAAATAACATGTATACAAAACATGAAAAATATTTTAAAGTCTAGTCATTATTTTAATCACTTGGTGCCCCCCTATTGGCTTGCACCCTAGGGCACTCGCCCAACCCCGTCTATGGATAATTTCGGCCTTGTTAACCAGGGTACCCCCAGGATCATCCAACTTAAAATCAAGGCTTTTTAAGACCTTTTTAATACCATTTCAAATGAAATTCGATGCCAACTTCGTACCCATTCTGGATAATGTCAAATCTGTATGAATTTTAAACCCTAAATAAATGTATTTACAAGTAGGCTACTTAAAAACATTTCATAAAAATTATCAGACATTTTTAATATATATGAAGGCTTATTCTGATAACACACATTTGATTTGTAATAAACAAATAAACAAATACATTTGAACTTGAAGATATTGGAGACTACAGCCTTCACGGCAGGCCCGAGGTGAGACGGGGCTAAAGCACCCCCAAGAATACATAATTTTCCCTGGATGATGTACTAAGTCCAGGTAAGCAAAGTTTGCATGGTTGTTAACTAACCCTCCCTGCCATCCCCGCAACTGGGCGTAATAAAACTGACACTCGGTCACTGAAACTCACAGTAAGCTACCTACTCACTGTTTGAGGATCTATTCCGTACCACAAAATATGTTGACATGCTACAGTCTCCTAATATCCAGATAGCATAAAGAGAGTCAGAGGCAATTCTTTTATAAGAATAAATATATTGTCCTATAAAAAAACTCCACAATATGTATTGCATGCCTGGCATATTAATTAAATGCACAATTCTCTTTGTGGAATGGATTCCTGCAAGTAGGAGTCATTCAGAGAACATACACGAGTGCTGAGCTGTCCAACTTTCACAGGCGAAGGGGAAAAATCTAAAATATATATATATATGTCTATGTTGTACCTAAATCACTTGAAGAAGTTCTAATTATTTTACTATGTTGCTCATCAGGCAGCTCGCTGACACACAGGGAGAGCAGAGTCGAGGTAGCGTGCAAGTATTTGTCATTTTCCCCACTATGCAGAGGCGTCATGCCCATTGAAACTGAGGGGGCACGTTTGAGCCAAATTGATTTTCCTTTTAATATCTGTATTTGTGGGCACATGTTTCTGGGTGTTGTGCACTATGTGCCACCTCAAATTGAAATAAAACCCTTTTTTCCATCAATGCTCATTGAATTAAACGATTCAGTTCAAAGAAATGTTGGTTCTTTTAGCATAGTTCAGATCAAAGTTAATGTCTTTCGTTGAATATTCAGAGAAAAAATAAGGAAAAAACAGTGTCCAGCAGGTCCTTTTTTTCCAAGAGCAACAAACCAAACAATAAAAGGGATTCTCCTACCAGATTTGATGAGCACAGTTCAACAAGTAAATCGAATCCGTGGGTGGCTTGCGGTGTATATAGGTTTAATTGCGTCTCACATTGGATTTGGTGATAAATTCATTGCTTGGATTAGGCTTCTGTATGCATTCCTGCAGACCAGCGTTGATATCAATCACACATTCTGATTACTTTGCCTTGGAACGCGGGACCAGGCAAGGCTGCCCTCTTCCTCCCTTACGCTTTGCTATCGCTACCGAGCCCCTCTCAGTGGACTTGCATACCTCAACCTCTTTTCAGGGGGTATTATGAGAGGGTATTGAACATAGGCTGTCTCTATCTGCTGATTACTTTTTGTTATATGTACATAACCCTGCAACATCTTTACCAGCTATTCCATTGATTCTAGCGAATTTCAGCTCCTTCTCTGGCTACAAGCTAAATCTTCAAAAGCGTGAGTGTTTCCCTATTAATCCAGCCGCATCATAGCTTCAACAGATAAATTTGCATTTTCAATTGAACCGATCTGGCTTCAAATACCTTGGAGTAAATGTGACTAACTATGACTATGTCACTGCCAGCTATCTTATCAGCTAACCTTCCCCCCTTATCACTCAGATGAAGGCCGACTTCAAGAGGTGGGGAAATTAATATGATTAATAAGAATTGTTTGCCTAGATTTATGTATCTTTTTCAGACTTTCCCCGTCTTCTTAACTATGCCTTTTTTTAAAGCAGTTAATTAGACACTTACTTCCTTCATCTGGGGTGAAAAAGCACCCAGGGTTAGCAGGTCTTTGCTGCAGAGATGCAAATCCAATGGAGGTCTTGCACCTTTTATATTTTTACTGGGCTGCCAACTTGCAGAAACCACTAATGTGGTTGCACTCTCAAGACACCCTGTGGTGATATCAAAAAGGTCTGTCTTGCACTTCATTATCTCTCCATGCTTTACTATGCTCCCCTAATCCTACATCTCCATCTCGTTACACTAGTAACTCCGTAGTTTTATCTACACTCTACATCTGGTACCAGTCTTGGGATTAGTTAATACATTTTCTACCCCCCATATTAATGGATTATATGTTGTAATAAATGTCCTACCGATACATATAAATTGGCCTGGGAGCGGGAAATGGGTCTGGAATTCTCAAAAGGACTTATTCAGTTCAAGGTGATTAACAGAGTTCATTACTCTAAGTCTAGACTGTCGAAAATGTACCTTACAGTGATGGATGTGTGTGACAAATGTTATTCCTCCCCTTGTAACCTCTCTCATGTTTTATACCTGTCCTAGTTTGAGTAACTATTGGAGCGCAGTCTTTCATTGCCTATCCGATGCCCTTAAAACTCATTTGACTCCATGCCCCGATAGCGGTGTTTGGGATCCCAGGGGACTCTCTGTTGCGGAATCATAAATATGCTGATATCATTGTTTTCACGTCCTTATTGGCCCGACACAGAATCTTGGTGCATTGGAAGTCCTGTCAACCACCTTTAGCCTCTCAGTGGCTAATTGATGTTTTCTTTCTTACAACTTCAGAAAATTAGGTATTCTGTTAGGGCATCATACTCCTCATTTTCTAACAAATTGCAGACATTTATTCCATTTTTTATTAGTCTGCAAAGGCTCCCGTCAGATTCGCTATAAACCATAAAATATTGCTAGTCTATCAACATTAATACATTTTAGTGTATGTATGTATGTATCCATATCTAGTTTTGTATTTTCTTTATGTTTGTCTAGGTGTTGAAAAACTATGTCTAAAAAATAAATAAAGGTGAAATAGAAATAAAATGAATTTATCAGCTCAAAAAAAAGCACACCTATTAAGTGTTTGAGCACTGAAGACACCAGTTGGTTACGTTTAGCAAGCAGAATTATCATCCATTATGATAATAAACATTCATCCATTATGCATGTCCTGAGCTGTGCAACTGTACAAGGACTTTGTTGCCTGGACAGATGCAGGATGGTGAAGGCCACTCATGGTTCATCCAACCACATGTCACAGAGCTGGACGATTCTTTCGGCCACTGCTCATCCCTTAGCCAGTCCAGTTGTGGGATGATTACGCTCACCAACTATACTTCTGTGATCTGCACATAAGAAGTCACTGGAGAGCAACGTAGCAAAGTAGATAATCAGACTTATTTATCCCAAATACTGGCTGGCACAATGCCAATATGCACTGCCTTGTGCTGGAGGTACAGAAAAAAAGCTGAAAAAAGCCATAGTCAGGCTTGAACCACTAACTATCATGATGTAGCTTGTACTGTAAGGCTTAACTACAATTCTGAGCCATCTGACGCCCCCCTGTCATATGGGCTGTTCCGGAAAAGAAACTCCTCACTCTCTTATATTTCCCAACTGCTCTCTTACAGAAAATGTATTGTTTGTATGTCCCAGACACCTCTATGTAATCACACTTATATAAAAGAATAAAATAAAATTCTGAATGTCACAGTAATTGTGTCCCATATCGTATTGTTTGTACATAACATCCCCTCCAAGTGTTAAGGCAGCCAATGTTGCCAGCAGTTGTCCTGGTGTGTATATGAACTGCAACTGAAATCCTTACCAGTTAGGGACAATGTCTACACGGCTACTTTTATCAGCATCCTTGTTAATTATTTCACCCAGATTTTGGCATAGTTAGACCAGTATCTACTTCCATCTTAGCCAACTTTACCAAAGAAATCCATGTATCCTTGCATAGTGGTTGTATCTCAAGTTGAATAGCAAATTTACAGAGTTGATATTCAAATACAAAATGGTGTGCATTCTCTAACCACCCTGTTTTCCTCTGCAGGGCAGTAAGTACCACTGGCAGAGCCAGAATGTCAAGCAGAGCGGTGTGGACGACATGGTGCTACTGTCCAAAATCAGTGAAGATGCCATCGTGGAGAATCTGAAAAAGAGATACTTGGATGATTACATCTTTGTATCCTGTTTTATTATCTGCCAGACACTTCCTTTAACTGTTCTCAGCAAAAAAAATGGATTCTGTGAGGAGGTCAAATGTTTCTGTTTTTATTCTTTACAAGTTTCTTCATCAGAAGTCAAACATATGTGGGGAAGCACCGCACACATTCATACATACACACATACAGACGCACACTCACACACACACACAAGCAGGCACACAGACAAATTTTTGTATAATCCACAGTGTCTAACAGGTAGTAAATTCATTTTAAGATAGCTAGGTGAGTCAACCACACAACCCTTTAATATTAACTTTGTTTTGTTACTGTATTAGTTACCAGCAAATTGCTGGAAGGAAAAAAGAAGACAAAGAATGATTACACAAACAACAACACTGTTCTACAGGGCTTTTTGAGCTTCTAGGTTCTAGTTCCACTAGGATGTAAAGTTTGGAGATATGGTGGCGTACTTCCACCTGCTGCTCGGAAGATGAGCACCATGGCCTGGTAGTGGGTCAGTGCATGCAGGTGTAACTTAATTAAGAAGGATGGGCACATTATTATCTGGACTGGAGTAAATGGAATGGTATGTCACACTGGGTTTACTGTGTTTAACTCCATTCCATTTACTCCAGTCCAGGCATTAACCTGAGCACATCCTCCTAAATTACTGTTCAACAGCCTCCACTGTAGTGGATCGAAGCTTCAGGGACACATGACCTGATAGTGGATGCAAGGAGAGGGCAGAGATTTGATGGTGCAAGCAGGAAAGATGAGTTCCAGTAGTCATGGATTAGTTACCTGCACTGCAGTGAGGTCATGTTCCATGAATGTTTATAGAGCATAAATCTGTCATACTCTATGAACATTGTAAAGCATCAACCTGCAATGTCGGGACTAAAAAACGTACAGGGACTTTGAAAAGCAGACCGGCCCATGACCCCTGTAAAGTTCTCAAATATATATTTTTTATTATTTTGACCAGTTGTCATTTTCTGCAAATAAATGCTCTGAATGACAACATTTTTGGTGGAAATGTTGAAAGTAGTTTATGGAAAAAACTAAAATGTTCATTTTATCCAAACACATACATATCTATCAAAACTAAAACCATAGAATTTTTTTCAGAAACTAATTTTTTTCCTGAGCTGTATATAGGATGATGTTTCCCGAAGCTATACAGTGCTTTAGTACACACAAAATCACATCCTAAAATGTTCTGTTTCTGTTTCTCTTTCCTCACTGCTCTCTGTATCCATATTTGCTTTTAGAGTTTGTAAAAGAACAATAATCAGTCAACTATAATTAAAAATCTAATGAATTATTTTCATATAATAACCCTGTACTTATACTGTACTCTTTTCGATACAGTTACTTTGCTGCACCTGTCAGTCTCTGCCCTCATCTCTACCACCACCTTCACTACAGCCTCCATCTCTTTCTCTGTCTTCTCATTCCCAGCATCACTTGTGGCTGATTTCATATGCAGAACAGAAAAATAAAGACATAGTGCATTTATTTTTATAAACTATGTTGTGCATATATAGATTAGTGTCCATTTGTCTTGGGCATTATTTCTTCTTCACTTAAAAAATATAAACATGTACAAGCTACAGCTACCCTTCTGTTCTACGTTCCGAACCTAATCTTAATTAGCTAACAGAAATACCAAATGTATACAATTTTTAATTGATAACGTAATGTCATCTGGATATTTAGATTTTTTTTATGTAGAAAAGGCTGCTGCTTACACCTGACATCTCTGTCTCTCACCTGCCGTACTGTATGACCATTGTAGAGCATCAACCTGAATACTCTATGAATATTTTAGAGCATCAACCTGTCATACTCTATGAATATTGTAGAGCATAAACCTGTCATACACTATCAATATTGTAGAGTATCAACCGGTCATACTCTATGAATGTTGTAGAACATCAATCTGTCATACACTATGACTGTTGTAGAGCTCAAACCTGTCATTAAAGCAAAGTATGGCTTGCGAGGCCCATTGATCCTGCATGTGAGGGATTACTTTTTTTATTAAATGTCATTATATTTTAAAAAAACAATTTTTGACTCAAATGACTTTACATTTGCGCTGTTGCCTTGAGTAGGCTTACCTGAAACAAACAGTGGTGATTTAAATTCTAAGAAGTGAAACAAGGAAATTGTGTTAGAAAAATAAGGTATTAACATTTATTTATTACACATGTAATTACTTTCAAAAATGTCCTGTGTGAAAATGTAGCCTCATTAACAGCATCTAAGTTGTGCAAGTTTGACCCAAAAGATTGAAAACTAAGGTGAACATCCGTGTTAGGCTACCTTCCTTTTTAAAATAAGCTACCAGGCTTTTTAGTCAGTCTATTGTGCTGCTGTTTAATGAGATATCATTTCCTATATCCTATTTTAGACGCATAGCTATAGTGTGCGGCCCATCACTTGTTTTCAATAACTCAATGTGGCCCTCAAGAGAAAATGATTGCACACCCCTGTTCTAGAGCGTGAATCTGAAGGACTGCTAATGCTCTGAACTGACAGACAAGCGACTACACAATGCCAAAGTTAGCATCTATCTAATCCCGTCTTGTAGTTATTCACAGACTCACACACACAAACACATGTTTTAATGCAATAATAGAAATTCATTGTTCCTCTTTTCAACACAGAGGGTGACTCAGCTGCTCACTTCCCTGTTTTCAGTACAGTTTTTACTGTGAATGTTGCACCTACATTGTACCACATAATGGTTTAGTCTATTGGTAATGAAGTGTGCTTTGGGAAATTTCTCAGAAAGGAAATTTGACATCATGGTAACACTAAGAGTAATTGTTTCAATTTTACATTTGATAACATTATTAAAATAATTAATTCAACCTAAATAGCAATTTTCAAGAAACACAAAGTGCTTTATATAGTGAGGGGAAAGCCCACCTCATCTACCACCAAGGAATTGTCTGTAGACCTCAGAGACAGGATTGTATAAGTATTCACTGCCTCTGCTCAATACTTTGTTGAAACACCTTTGGCAGCAATTACAGCCTCAAGTCTTTTTCAGTATGATGCTACAAGCTTGGCACAGCTATTTTTGGGCAGTTTCTCCCATTCTTCTTTGCATGACCTCTCAAGCCATTTTCTGATCTCTCCAGACATGTTCAATCTGGTTCAAGTCTTGGCTCTGGCTGGGCCACTCAAGGACATTAACTGAGTTGTCCTGTAGCTACTTTTTTGTTATCTTGGCTAAGTGCTTAGGGTCGTTGTCCTGTTGGAAGATGAACCTTTTCCCCAGTCTGAGGTCCAGAGCACTCTGGAGCAGGTTTTCAGCAAGGATGTCTCTGTACATTGCTGGATTTATCTTTCCCTCAATCCTGACTAGTCTCCCAGTTCCTGTCGCTGAAAGCATGCCCACAGCATGATGCTACCACCACCCTGCCTCACTGTAGGGATGGTATTGGCCAGGTGATGAGTGGTGCCTGGTTTCCTCCAGACATGACCCTTGCCATCCAGGCCATAGAGTTCAATCTTTGTTTCATCATATTACAACATATTATTTCTCATGGTCCCGGAGTCCTTCGGGTGCCTTTTGGCAAACTCCAGGCAGGCTCTCATGTGCTTTTTACTAAGAAGTGGCTTCCGCCTGGCCACTCTACCATATAGGCCTGATTGGTGGAGTGCTGCAGAGATGGTTGTTCTTCTGGACATTTCTCCTCTCTCCACAGAGAAACGCTGGAGTGACCATAATGTTCATCGTCACCAGTGTTGGGTATAGTTACTTTTAGGAGTACTTTTTAGTTACTTGATGAGTTCACAAGTTTTGGGAAGTGCCCATTTGAGCCAAAATGATCAGGTAAATGGAGTTCATATCTTACTGGTAACCATGATTGATATGTTCTTTACTCTTTCTATTTGTTTTATAGGTCACTGTAAAGAAATGAACTCCATTTACCTGATAATTTTGTCTTAATTAGGGACTTCCCAAAACTTGTGAACTCATCAAGTAACTAAAAAGTACTCCTAAAAGTAACTATACCCAACACTGATCGTCACCTCCTTGACTAAGGCCCTTCTCCCCCGATCGCTCAGTTTGGTCAGGCGGCTAGCTCTAGGAAGAGTCCTGGTGGTTCCAAACTTCTTACATTTACAGATGATGGAGGCCACTGTGCTCATTGGGACCTTCAATGCTGTAGTTATATTTCTGTTCCCTTTCCCAGATCTGTGCCTCGATACAATCCTGTCTCAGAGGTCTACAGACAATTCCTTGGACTTCATGGCTTGTGCTCTGACATGCACTGTTAACTGTGGGACCTTATATAGACTGGTGTGTGCCTTTTTCAAATCATGTCCAATCAACTGAATTTACCAGAGGGGGAGTCCACTCAGGTTTTGGAAACATCTCAAGGATGATCAGTGGAAACAAGATGCACCTGAGCTCAATTTTCATAGCAAATGCTGTGAATACATATTTAGATGTGCTTTATTTGTAATTTTTTTTTTTTAAATTTGCAATTTAAAACACACTTCTTTCACATTGTCATTATGGGGTATTGTTTGTTAGCCTGGTCCTACCAGAATCTCGTACGTACATTTCATTTGTACAGAGAGTCTGGCCACTCTCCATTGACAAGCGTTAACTTCCTTGAATGCGGGTACTTAGTTGAAATTTGAAACTATTGGATCTGCCCAGAGCCACTCTGGATCTGCCATAACCAATCGCTACGTTTGGTTGTGACGTACTACAACTCAAACTAGCGCAGGACATCAACTTCATCGTTTTCAGCCACTCCTTCTGTTCACTGATTGGACCGGTATAAAATAGTTTGGAGAAAACCAGGGAATATGCTGCAAACTCAGACGTAGTACTGAAGGAAAATGAAGTATGTAGGAGGGCGGAGCCAGGCTAATTGTTTGTAGAATTTTTTGGTAAATAATGAATTTAATCAATTTCGGAATAAGGGTGTAACATGACAAAATGTGTCAAAATTGAAGCACTGTGAATACTTTCCGGATGCATTGTTTATTTACAAATTAGTTTGGTTTATTAGGTGGCCTTGATTGATACAATGCCTGGTCGGGAATTTAGCCATGACACCAGGGCTGACAACCCTACTCTTGCAAAATTCCAAGGGATTTTTTTAAAGAGCACCCATTTAGCGTCCCATTCTGAAAGACGGCACCCTACACAGGGCAGATGTCCCCTTTACTGACCTGGGGCATTGGGAATGATCTTTAGACCAGAGGGAGGGGTGCCCCTACTGGCCCTCCAATACCACTTACCAGCAACATTGGTCTCCTATCCAGAGACCAAACTGTTTGGCTTTAGAAGCAAACCAGGAGTGGAATACAGGGTGGTATGCTGCTGGCTATTATTCATTATACCTGCTATATAAATAAAAGTGTATTATTATTATTATTTCCTTAACTGTTGTATGCAGACCTACATTGGCTCTGTGTTGATATCAGTGAATCCATTCAAACAGATGCCCTATTTTACTGACCGGGAAATTGAGCTCTACCAAGGGGCTGTGAGTAAACCATTCTATTGTTCAATGTTCAATGTTTACTCTAACTAAAGTCTACTATTCTAATTGTAAATGTACAATTCATTTAATTGTTTTCATACCTGTAGTATAATAAACACTCCCTCTGGCCCCACCTCTTTCTCTGTCCCTCCCTCATTCTCTGTCCCTCCCCTTTCTCTGTCCCTCCCTCTTTCTCTGTCCTTTCTCTTTCTCTGTCCATTTCTCTTTCTCTGTCCCTCCCCTTTCTCTGTCCTTCCTCTTTCTCTGTCCATCCCTCTTTCTCTTTCTCTGTCCCTACCTCTTTCTCTTTCTCTGTCCCTACCTCTTTCTCTGTCCCTCCCTCTTTCCCTTCCTTTCTCTGTCCATTCCTCTTTCTCTGTCCCTCCCTCTTTCTCTGTCCTTCCCCTTTCTCTGTCCCTCCCTCTTTCTCTGTCCTTCCCCTTTCTCTGTCCCTCCCTCTCTCTTTCTCTGTCCCTTCCCTTTCTCTGTCCCTCTTTCTCTGTCCCTCCCTCTTTCTCTTTTTCTGTCCCTACCTCTTTCTCTTTCTCTGTCCCTACCTCTTTCTCTGTCCCTCCCTCTTTCCCTTCCCTTTCTCTGTCCATTCCTCTTTCTCTGTCCCTCCCTCTTTCTCTGTCCTTCCCCTTTCTCTGTCCCTCCCTCTTTCT
>JACXGM010003928.1:24578-39997 GCA_016801145.1 Umbra pygmaea | reverse complement strand
TTACAATATGAAAAACTCACATCTATTAGAATTTAAGATGTGAAATGAAAAAAACGTTAATTGATGTTATTGAATTCTTACTAATTGTAAAGAAAAACTGTGTTTTATGGTATTGGGATATATATTGGGGAAACTTCTGCACTGTCTCTTTAAATAGAATATCATTTTGGAAGAGAACGCAGAGAGATCTGTGTTGTTGTGTTGAGACGGAGAATGTAATGTAAGTTGGCTAGACAGAGCTAGAATATTTCTCATTCTTTTGTTATTGAACCAGGGCTTTTATAAAGTTTGCACAACAATGAAGATACTCTGCAATTGACTGAGTTATTTCAAGGGTGCAACATTAACTTAGCGAGCTACCTTAACAAGCTAATAGAATAGAAACCTACATAGCTAAGTTGACTGTGTACCCTCAGCGTGTTCATCATTGTCTATGTAACTACAGTAGTAGCCTGAAGCAGATAAAAGTTATTTCGAGTTTGTGACACGAGACGCTCTATCCAGCATCAGTGCAGTTTAGCCGACAGAGTACAGGGCATTAGAGAGCAGACAGGAAGAGGTTCAGGCTCGTGCATCAGGTCTGACACACGGTGGTCCAACAGAGAAAAAATATACATTGTGAAGTAGATTTACAGAAGCCGCTGTCATATTTTCTCTTCCTTTTCTGCCCGGTGGCGCACGTGCCCGCTCGCGGTGTCCGCGCTATTCTCCGACATGCACTTTAACAATCACTGCTGATAGACGGACTTGTAAACTGCTGATAGATGGACAGTGAAAACCGGGGACATTTCCGGGGACAGCTCCAGCCGGGGACAGATCACCGAAACCGGGGACTGTCCCCGGAAACCGGGGACGTCTGGTCACCTTAGTGTAGTAAAATATGTAGTTGGTGGCCTAGTCAAAGTTGCCTAGTTCAGTTGAATTCATATTTCAGTCCCATTTTGTCATTCTGATTATTATTATTTTTATTTTACATATTTTGCAGGATTTTTACATTAGCAGTTGTCACAAATTGCTTTTACAGATACCCAGCCTAGATCCCCAAAGAGCATATAACAATGCGAAATTGACCCACAAGTCTTGCGAGTGAGACTAGAGGTGAGACGAGGGAAATACCAGGGGAGAGGAATGTGTTTGCTCTGCTTCGATTGGCTGCGGAACAAGACCTGTGGCCAGTTTATAATATCTACTAGCAGCTGCTGAAACTAAAAATGTCGGATCCCACGGTTGCAGACACCCGGCGATTAAACTCTAAACCGCAGGATCTGACAGATGCATATGGCCCCCCAAGCAATTTTCTCGAAATCGACGTTTATGACCCACAAACAATTGGAGTGGGTAGGAACCGATTCACCACCTATGAAGTGCGAATGAGGGTACGTCTTTTAGTGCTATTATCCAGCCAGCAGTGTTGAAATTGAGACCGGTGATTTTGACTGGGCCTAGTTAACGTGACGTGCTACTGTTGTGTGATGAGAAGCAACTTTTTGGTGGGTTTACATTTTCAGTGCTTATTTTTACATCTTGAATAATCCTTTAATCAAAATTTCTAATGCTGTAATTACTAACGACTAGACCAAGATGAACTAGAAAACGCTGTGTTTACTTGCTATAAAGATTAGCACCGGTGGTGTTTCCGCCTGGTCATTTACAAGTTATTTTATTAAATTCTTAGTTGAATTAAAATAGGTACCCAGCCACTGGGATATCAAACCTTATTACTATTAGAAAGTAATGTGTTTTGTTCAAGGACTGCAAGACAGACAGTTGTTTGGTAGTGTATACACACATTTACTAAATAGCTTAATGTTTTAAAGCAACAATCTAATAAACATTGTTCTTTTGTGTTTGCAGTTGGTCCCTGCAACCATGCACTTTCATTAGAACCAGGACTACACACCAGGAAATGTCAGAGTTATTCATTAGTAAAGGGTTCTGGTGACTGACATTTGACCAGTCAAGTGTAACTGAGTCTCCAATTAATTGACTTTACATAATTGTTTTTACGTGCAGACAAACCTTCCAATCTTCAAACTAAAGGACTCAGTTGTGCGAAGAAGGTACAGTGATTTTGAATGGCTGAAGAATGAGTTGGAAAGAGACAGTAAGGTAGGTTCAAACTGAGGAACTTCTTGCCTATATATTAAACCAGTATTGTCCTTTATAATTGAATGTGCCACTTTTACTCCATATGGTGTTTCCATTAAACATTATGGTGCATTTTACAGTAACCTGAAAAACTGCATGCTTTTATAACTCATAGTAAGAAGACATCCCAAAATAATAATGTGAATCTAATTTTACTTCTATATGATGGGTATTCTAACAACAGTATTTGTTCTTAAAGGTATTTTCATTGTAATTTCTCACATTCTTTTATAAGTACAAAAAGTTGCCACATTTTACCATCCCATAATGTTTCTGTTCCTATGCATGATTGCTTTTGTCATAAAACCAGATCTTATTTGCATTAAAAGCTGTAGATGGGAAAACAGGTCTGCTTCAATATGGCTTAATTAGTTTACTGATAAATGTGTGCTTTCTACAGATTGTGGTCCCTCCCCTCCCTGGTAAAGCTTTGAAAAGACAGCTGCCCTTCCGAGGAGATGAGGGTATTTTTGAGGAATCTTTCATTGAGGAAAGAAGAGTAGGCTTGGAGCAGTTTATTAACAGGTCTGCATCATCTCTGTCTAATTTCTCTAAGTATATCTCAAAGCATTATTAAATCAAGTCCCAGCCATCTGTGTTTTTGGCTCTGATAGTTATCAATTACAATGGCTAATTCCATAAAACCTGCTTCTCCCACATCCATCACCAGACTCGCAGGCCATCCTCTGGCCCAGAATGAGCGGTGTCTGCACATGTTTCTCCAGGAGGAATCCATCGACCGGAACTACATTCCTGGAAAAGTACGCCAGTAGGCTCGTCTGGGTTTGGGTGGAGACGGGTGGGATGGAGAAAGCGGAGGCAGTAGTTGAGAGGGGGATAGCTGCTCTTGAGAAGTACCGATCCCCCTGTCCTGGCAAGGAAATGGCATTTATTTTTATACTAAAGAATATAAATGCAGTATATATCACAATGCCAAAAATAAACACCCAAATAATTACTTAATATGGGGATGTGCCATCACAAACAACCAGTTCTTCTTTAATGCACTTGGTATAGCTTGTACAAGGGTCTGGAACTCTCATGGAGACTTGTGACATCATAGTTGCAATGAAAGAGGGCATGCCATGTGGGACAGAAGAAAGATGGTACAAAGATGGTGCACTGTCACAAATCCATTACACAGAATTTGGTGGTTGTGGAAAGTTATTTCTGGCTGACAATCACATGAACATGTGTGTACTAGTATCATACCCTGATTTTTGTTGTTATAGTTTAAAATGTACAAAAAACAATTACGTAAATGTAGCAGTGGTTTGTTGCTATACAATATCCACTATGGCATATCACCCTTGTTCTTAAGATATTTCCACTGAAGGTCCAATGGCCCTTTCAGTACATCTATGTATTTCCAGAATATGTTGTTTTTTGGGAATGTGGAGACTCTCGGGCAGTGGTCAAGGTTCTCCAATGGGTGTGTGACAGGATTCCCAGGGACCAGAACAATATTGTTCAGTTTGAACGCTGCCCCCTGTTGCGTTAATGTGTTAATATACTGTTTGAAATAATTAAGGCTCACAGAAGGTACACAGAACGGATTTGGAAAGCAATTCATTAGGATCTGACTTTTTGCACTGTGTTGAATAAAATGACATCCTGCACCTGTTGCAGAGATGCCGATAAGGCAGGGTCGGTGGGAATTGGACATGATCAATTGAATTAAAAGTCAATCAAAACTAAATGGTTCTGAAAATACCCTGCATTTGAATGTTTTAATATGAAACACGCTTCTCCTTGACCCAGAACTAATGGAAATGTGTTACGCACATGTGGAAACTGCCGAAAGCGTGCTGCAATGATGGAACAGGCGCTGTGACATTACAATAGGCTAATATACATTTTCTGATCTGTGTGTCCTGTTTCATTATGTTATTATTAATATCATTTTATCAGCAAGATTGGTAAAGGGAAAAACTATATAGTTTTTGGCCCTACCGAGGCTCAGGACAACATTACTGGTTTTTCACCCATGGTTGATGGCATTTCCAATAGGTACTTAATTGGGTTGTGATTGGGTGCCCGAGGCAGCAGGAACTGTAGATTACAATGTCTTTATCCATTACTCATGGCCTGCAGACGGAGGTCTTGTCACCGTGGAAGAGAAATTCCCTTCGGAATGCCAAATCACCATAGGTTGAAGGTGATCTATCAAAATACCTGTTACCTTGCCGTCCAAGAGGCTGAGTGGTTTAAACCATGGCAAGAAAATGCACCCTGCTGTGTAACTGAACGTCACTAGGCCTATACCCTTTGAGCGCTTTCTATATTTTAGCAGTTAACAGTATAAATATACACAGGTTGTATAAACACTAGTGTTGACTTAGTTAATTTAATGGCTGATGTTCTTTAAGCATAATTGTGTGGAACTAAGATGATAATGTGTAACCTACATGCATAACATGTGTACACAATTTCCTATCAATTGAAATGTACAATTAGCATGGTAAATGTAGCAGCGGAACAAAATTGTATGTTTATGTTCACAAATATCAGAGGTAACAATTTGCTTTAGGTTAGGGAAGCAGAATAGATACTGTCGACTTTATCACAGGGTTCTGTGTCTTACAATGTCTTTTCCGTTTTTTTAGGTGTGAAAAAAGTAAGTTTGGTTATGCTTCCTACTTGTATTACTACTTGTATTACTACTTGTTTTAATAGCATTATAACCACTGCTACGCCCCCCAATTGCATGTTCTGTAAAACAGTCACATTTTCTGTAGCTGGCTCAAACACACGTTTATCTATCTACAAATATTTCTGATGTGGCTTTCCCTTTACGTTTTCAATCAGTAACTCTTAGCAACTAACTCCCTAACTTTCTTCAAAAAAAAGTCTCAACTGTTTAAAAAAACATGGTTGTACACTGTAAAAGGGTTAAAATTAACAGTCGTCTTTAGAAGTATAAAATTTGTACTTTCCCATTTTGAATGAAACTAATCATGCAGGCTTTCAAGAGTGCATTAAGTCGGATTTTGAAGGCAGTGTTTAATGTTCATATTTCAGAGTAACTCATTGCTATGCTAAGGCTCATCATTTATCTTAACCACATGTTTCGATAACAATATGTTAATAAAATTTAAATACCAGTGTTCTCTCAAATGTTCTGATCTCCAGCACCCAAAACCAGTGTTTTATACTAGACATTGTTTGAAATGTTATTGCCTAGTTTTTGGCTATATAAAGAGCCTGTAGGAATGTACATGCTAATGTTCAGATGCTATGGGGCCATGAATTACCTGTGATTTGTTTTCCTTTCTTAAGCAGCCCCAGAGATGAAACTGATGAGGTCTTCTCAGCCCAGACTCCCCCCTCAACACTACCTGGTTGTTGGGATTTATCAGCCAGCTGCCCCCACAGGTGGACCCAATTCCCATCCTGAACAGCTGCATCTGTCAGTTGAGACTCTGTAAATACTATGTACATAGACAGTATATACATATATTATTTGTACACTATGTAAAGGGGATGCTGCTGAGATACTCACATGCAGAGAATTGAACTTATCACAGAAGTTATAAGGTGGGAAAAGTGAATTTATAAAACGAGTGAGTTTGCAAGCTCGCTTGAGTAAGTAACACTTTGCTTCAGTTTCACAAAGCGTGAAGTTGAAACAGTATGTTCAGTAAAAGCCTTTGCAGCTATTCTTAGAGCGGTCGTATCCTATTGTCATAACAGGAAATCAGCGGATATAATGCAATGGGTTCATTTCATTTTTCAGATATAGTGGGACCTGTTTGGATGGATATTTTCTAAATATACAATATCTGTACTTTGAATATGAAATAAAGATATTTTAGTGAATTTCCTTGTAACAGTGCTGAGTCCGACAGCATGCTAGTTCACGTAGTTCTTGCCCTTGACATCAGAAGTGACAATATTTGAATTTGATATTGCCTTCATACATGAATACCACTGTCTGAAACTGCATGTGTTAACATTTTTAATTCTTTCATACATTTTCTTATTTGGAGTTCATTATGGGACCTATTTTCATGGTTGTTTGTGCTTGTACTTATGCAGGACTTACTTTAAATCTATTACAAACTTGAATTCCATGTTAGCTGATTTGATGGCACCCTGTGAAGATATCCAGCAGTTGTACTAGTGATGCTACTTGGCGTGAGCACCTTTAAAGTATAACGTTGTTAAAGTTATAACTAATAATTTTTTGGGGAAATCATTGATTTGAAAATGCTAAATTTTTTCAGTAAAAGTTAGCTTCCTAACTAATTCTGCTCTGTAATAACATTTTTGTGTTCATTTCTCATGTGAAAATGACTCTGAGGAAGAGAAAAAACTGAATCTCTTTCCCAAGATGCATCAATCAAGACCTAGCCCATAAATTATCTCAATTTGAAGCAGTCTATTCCGTTGTTTTGTTTTCTCTGTTCATGTATATGTATGTTTATTAATACATATTTATAGCGGATGATTTAAATATGTTTTAACCAATATGGGACACATGCATATCATCAGCTCAGTGTTAATCAGACATCAAACCACTTGCTGCTATAGTATGGCTGTTAATCCCAGTGTCAACACCATGTTCACATTACAGTCTGAAGCTCCTCGCTTTTCTGCAACATTAATTCAGGTGGTTGGTGGATATGAGGCTGGTGCAGACGATAATGTCTAATCAAGCACCAGAGACAGGCCCTGGGGATCTTTATGTCTTCCTGAAAAGTAATTGACCTCTTCTAAACTTCTGGCTACATGCCAACCATTACATTAGTGGTGTACAATGTATTATCTTGTGTATTTGACCTCCATTAAAATGCACCGAGGCAGATTGTCTCAAATGTATTTTTGACATCTGTTGAACACAAATGTAATCTTAGTTTATTAAACCACTGGGAATATGTCAAGGCTGGTTGTCTACTCATTTGACAAATTTTTGTTACTAGTTCTATAGGTCAATTTCTATTGGGTGGGGGGGCTTGTTGAGAAATCAGGGAGGGTGTTGAAACTTTCGTTTTTTCTATAGGGATGATATTTAGGGGTGGGGGGGGAGTGAAATACAGTGCTAATGGAAGAATCTAAGGTATTCTCAATAGTGTTGGAATCATATTATGTCCTTTTCTTGACATTTCTATTTTGTTGCACTACTTCAGTATAACCAAGATGTATCCATATCACTTGACATCATCCCTTTGACAAAACATATGCTAACATTCAGTATAGCTAGCTAGTAAGAATTGAGAGGTTTTTCAACTCCTGTACTAGGCTGTTTTTAAAATAAACTGTTTCAGTTTAATTTAGTTGTTTAAATCTAGTTTAATGGTGTTCGTAAAGACATAAAAATCCAACCATCTAACTGATGAGGTTCTACTACGGTACAGGTACATCGAATTCACTCATTGATATGCTTTGTTAGCCAATCAATGGGTTGCAGGTCCTTTAAGCCGTCTACGTCAGTATTTACGCTGATGTTGTATTAGGTTTCGTAGACACGACAGAGTGTTCAATGTGTTCCGTCTGGGAGGACTAGTGCAATCCGTTGTGCGTCAGTATTCATCTTTCTGATCGAAGTTATTTGTAGGCATCAGTTCTTCAGGTATGTTGTAGCTAATGTATTTTACAAGACGTTAAATACGTATTGGATTTGCTAGCTTATATGTTCAAAGAGACAGAACCAAAACTGCTTAGAATTAATTTAGCCACAGTACGTGCTCTCGAAAACCTAATGTATTTTATGGCTAGTTTACCACTGCAGAAGTCCAAGGATATAATTAACTCTGGAAAGTCACTCAAGACAGAGATTTAGCTATAGTTAATGGCAGTAACAGGAACGCATGTGGCAGTCGTTTGTTGAGGCTATCCGTGCCGATTTGAATATTTTAAATGCTTTTATTTTTTAAAGGTACGCATGAATCGTGCAACAGTTACATTTTTAATGTCATAGTTAATTTATGTAGTTTTAATGTGAAAATGCCAAATTTAAAATTAGTTTAAATTTAAAGGTCAAATTGCCAGGGGCCAATTTTCCTTTCCGTGTTCATTCTTTTGAATTTAAATTCCCATTTTCTAAAACCGCGATCCTGTTTCAATTAACAAATAATCGACATCAGTATGTACAAACATTAATGTATTACATGTTTGCAGAAGCTTATCCAGAGCAATTTACTGTAATAAATGTGTGCATACTTTCACCGATTTGTCACCTTTTGTCTATGATATAGGACGTCTTAATATTTCTGGCACGTAAAGTCGTCATTATATATATATTTTTAAAACGTTCCAAGCCATTTATTATACAGTTACAGTTTTCATCAACATGTCAATTTATATCACGTTTCTTCATTTAATAATGTCTAATCATACTGAAATATGTAAATGCAAGCAAAATCAACATACTTGCTCCAGTCAGGTGGCATTGCATCATATTGGGAGTATATCATCATTATTATTAAATCATTATTGCAGTGGGAGTAAGTCGTTATAACCAATATTACCACTAAACATTTTCAAAAGATACCATGCACTTACAATGACTTTATAACAGTTTGGAATTAAAGAATATTTTAATATTTTGGTCACTTGGAAGTGACACTTTCCTAAGTCTATGGACTGTTGGTGTTTGTCTCAAAACGCATGTCAACCCAGAGGATTAAGAAAAACCTCAACATCCGGTTTCAACATCAGGTAAGAACATCATTTTAGTTAGTAATGTGTTAGCGGGAAAATAAAGAGAACAGCTCTAGTTTTGGCATTACATATTTTGGTGTCATGAGCAAACTGTTAGCTATATATTTTTTATTTGTTGACTGCCAGCAATTAAGGATCTACATTAAAAAAAATTGTCTACTTGAGGCAAAATTAAAGAGCTGACTACAACTTAGTTGTTTTTTAATCAGTTTTATTAAATAGAGAATACTGTAGCCTGTGTCAACATTCATTTATTGTTAAGTGATTCCACTACATGCTGCATAGTTAAATGGACTTATATGAGTGCTAACCCTCTGATGGGTAAGATATGACTAGATGTTAGTATATGTTTTGTATTTACATGTTCTTTGATAATTGTTGTTTAATAAACATGGCTTCTTTTGTCAGAATACATGGACAAAAGACAGAATTCAGCATCCCGATCAAGCTATGCTGTTATAAAGCACATACAGTAAATACAAGTAAGAACACTGCATTGCAAAAATGAGCATGCAATGTACATTCTTCCACGACAATTGATTAACTGATTATTATTATTTTTTTCAAACTGAACATAAGATAAAGCAGTTGTCCAGTCTGATATCAAATATTAAACCTTCAATGACAATAAGGTTTTCTACTTCAAGTAAGCAATTTTATAACATACACAAGTACAAGAGCAGGATGCATGTGCTATTGTTATTGCTTTAAGATAAGATACAATATGGCATTTCATCCACCAGCAGATATTCGAAGAGCAGTTCTCAGAGTTGAGAGTCAAATATTTGCTTGTAAAGACTTGCAGATGTTAGGTGATGTTGGGATCTCTGTACCGCCTTTACCACGCATTCTTTTTCTTCGATTGTATAAGTATTTTGTGAATAAATCCTAATTATTTGATTTTGTGTGACGTACAATTTGTTCTATGAATATGCAAGGTGATCCTAGAGTTAATTATTAGCAATAAAATGTGAAAACAGCAGATGGTCAAATGTCTTAAAATTGAAGTCTCACAAGTTTTATATTTCTAAGACATTTATATAGATTTAAAGGTGTCTTCATTTTCTAAAACATGAATTAAGACTTCTCAGGACTTGGTAATGGCTGAGCTCGACTAGACTCTAGTCAAATACTTACAGTGAGGACCATAATTCATTGGACACTGACCATTTTGTTGTTATTTTGGTTTTGTACCACTTTGAGTTCGAAAGGATAAAATGACAGATGTTGAAGTGCAGACTGTCAGCTTCCATTTGAGGGTATATTTATAAATATTGGATGAACCGCACAGAAATGACAACATCTTTTTTACATCGTCCTGCCACTTATGGGCACCAAAAACATTGGACAGTTTAACATAATGTAGAATAAAGTAATATTTGTCAATATTTGGTTAAATATCCTTTGCATCCAATGACTGCTTGAAGTCTTAGATGCATCAACATCACCAGTCGCTGGGTATCTTCTCTGGTGATGCTCTGCTAGGCCCGTAAAATATTTGCTTTCAACCATCTCCAGCCAAGCTGATTACCGTTCCATCTGTTTGTTAATCATCCGATATTTGATGCTCACATGGACCCAGGTGTTTTCTAATGTTCTGTCCATTACCCCGAAACTTGAAAAACCAGCCGGGCACAGAGAGTGTAGCACTAGCACAGGTAAGGTGCTGGTTAGCATTATATACATTGGATTTGTTTGTGCATATATTTGGATGAATGTAATGTAAAATAAGAAATAATGGCTCACAGAATATTGCTCAGTCTGTACCATTTGGAGCTGGTTAGGTGGTATTACTCTCGATTGACTTGGTGGGAATTTTTGACAGATTTTACCGTTACTGATATGGTGAAAAGGCTAAAGCTACATTAGAAGTCACTGAAAGTAACTTTAGCTGAAGCCAGGCATCGTCATTGGTGGAATGTGGGCACTCGCCTCAGTGTAGCATTGGTTGTAGCCGATTAGCACACATTAGCATCTGTGTTTGTGTATAAACTTGGATGAATGCGACATAAAATAAAAAAGAATGGCTCACAAAATATTGTACAATCTAACTACTGAGATTATATTGAGTAAGTAATATACATTATTACATTCTACATAAAATTATTAATTAAATGAAATCATTTTGCCCGTAAATACTTTTAGGACTTTTTTAACATTTAATATTGTTATATTTTGGAATAAAAATGAATTCAGTAAGAATTTACAAGCAACAGGTCTTGGGTTCACCAAGCTTGTTTTGAGCCCTCAGTCACGGGGACAGTTTCCCCCTTTCTGGCTGTAGTACTGTGTTTTATATTTCAACTTTACCATTGTCTTTTTGGAAGTCTGGCACAGCCATCTTATCCCATAAGCTTACGTAAAATGCTACATATTACACAGATGTATAGGGTTGAATGTAATATTATGAGTTGAAGCTGTTAGCTGGACTACCATTTTAGTGATATGTCTGACTTTCTGAAGAGAGAACTGTACCGGTCAGTGGTAAGATTCTAACTTGGAAGCCAAAAAAGGCAATTTTCTGAAGAAAATATATCATGTTGGATTCTCTGGACTGCTGAATCACTTACAGTTCAAATGAGTCATCTGCTTACGGGGTGTGAAGATAGTTTGTGGTTATGTTAGGGCCAGAGCTGGAAAAAGTATTGAGTAAAAGTACTTTTCTGAGTAACACTGAGTTCACAAGTTTTGCAAGGTCCCTACTGAAGACCAAAATGATCAGGTAAAGGGAGTACATATCTTAACATTGACCTATAAAACAAATACAAAGAGTAAAGGGAATATAAATCTTAATCACCATTAAGATATGAGCACCCTTTACCTGATAATTTTGGTCTTCAGTAGGGACTTCGCAAAACTTGTAAACTCAAGAGTTACTCATTTACTTTTACTCAGTACTTTTTCTACCTCTGGTTAGGGCAGTGAGGCAATGACCTCTTTGTTATCAAGTAAATTACATCGGTGTAACTATGCAATGTAAGTTCTGTGTCTACAACGGGCACTCCAGCTGATCTTCCATCCATTCGGTAGAGTTCATTACTGTGACGACACAGAGCCTGTACTAGATAACGGGTCTGGTTTAGTATTAGGTGGCCATTGCGCTGATGCGCTGTTGTCATCTACACTTTAGGCCCATAATTAGATTGCCCTTTGGATGTACAGATCTGATGAAAAGCAAATGCGGTGTGCATTAACTCACTGCCGTCATTTCACACAGGCAGAAGCTAAGTAACCATGGAAACATCCGTCCAGGATTCCAAGACCTTCAAGTTGAGCAATATGCCCTTCTCTAGCAAATGTTGGCAATGATTCAGGGCCGTCAGATGGCTCAGTGGTTGGGGAGTCAGATTTGCATTCGGAAGGTTGCTGGTTAAATTCCTGACTGTGCCAAATGGTGATGTGTCCTTGAGCAAGGCACTTTATCCTAAGTTGCTCCAGAGGGATGTCCCTGTAATTACTGTAAGTTGCTCTGGATAAGAGCTTCTGCTAAATGACTAAAATGTTAATAATTGGTCTTCTGAATGTGGCCTGTTTCAATGTTCATTCATTTTGCTATACCTTCCTGGTCTGGTTCTAGTGATAATCACTGGCATAAAAACAAATGCAACCAGGCTATACATTGTCATGACTAACCATTTGTTTACCTTTTTAAAAATGTTGGCTGGCAGACCTATGTATGTATCACTATTGCTAATCCACCAAATAGAAACGAAATGCCAAATTTGTACTTGATTTACTTCACAGAAGCTGACTTGCCCAACTTTGCCTGGCTAGACTGTCAGCCTAGTAGGCCTTGATAAAAACATGTGTCCAGACACCCCAATAGATTCTATCCCTAATATCAGCCTTCAGTCAGCCATATGTTAATGTCAAATTGTTAGGAGGTTGTTAGTGTGGGCTGTGGTAACAGGTGAGTTGTGTCCATTTGCTAAACTCATAACCAGTAGCATGTATACTACATGTACATACTTAGGAGCAGTGGCCACAGGCGTTTGAGATCAAATAGCCTGTTTATCCTGTAGGACCTGTCTCACGATACCGGTTGTCGTGGATGCCGTCTCAAACCTGTGTCGCCCAGACTGGGTTCGATTAAACTTGCATGACTTCTCCGATGTGAGCCCAGAGCACCCTATTTATCAGGGAGCAATTGCCACATAGGAACTTTTCTCCCCTTCACCTTGGCAACCTGGTAGGCTTGGAAAGTAAGGCTAGTTTTGGGGTCACCAAGCTTGGTTGAGCACTCAGTCACGGGGACAGTTTCCCCCATTTTGGCTGTAGTACTGTGTTTTATATTTCAACTTTGCCATTGTTGTTTTGGAAGTCTGGCACAGCTGTCTTATCCCATAAGCTTACATTAAACGCTACATATTACACAGATGTATAGGGTTGAATGTAATATTATGAGTTGAAGCTGTTAGCTGGACTAGCATTTTAGTGATATGTCTGACTTTCTGAAGAGAGAACTGTACCGGTCAGTGGTAAGATTCTAAGTAGGAAGCCAAAAAAGGCAATTTTCTGAAGAAAATATATCATGTTGGATTCTCTGGACTGCTGAATCACAGAGGAGTCACTTAGTTCAAAAGAGTCATCTGCTTACGGGGTGTGAAGATAGTTTGTGGTTATGTTAGGGCCAGAGCTGGAAAAAGTATTAAGTAAAAGTACTTTTCTGAGAAACTTTGAGTGCACAAGTTTTGCAAGGTCCCTACTGAAGACCAAAATTATCAGGTAAAGGGTGCTCATATCTTAATGGTGATTAAGATTTATATTCCCTTTACTCTTTGTATTTGTTTTATAGGTCAATGTTAAGATATGTACTCCCTTTACCTGATCATTTTGGTCTTCAGTAGGGACCTTGCAAAACTTGTGAACTCAGTTTTACTCAGAAAAGTACTTTTACTCAATACTTTTTCAAGCTCTGGCCCTAACATAACCACAAACTATCTTCACACCTTGTAAGCAGATGACTCATTTGAACTGTAAGTGATTCAGCAGTCCAGAGAATCCAACATGATATATTTTATATTAGTACATATCTTAACATTGACCTATAAAACAAATACAAAGAGTAAAGGGAATATAAATCTTAATCACCATTAAGATATGAGCACCCTTTACCTGATAATTTTGGTCTTCAGTAGGGACTTCGCAAAACTTGTGAACTCAAGAGTTACTAATTTACTTTTACTCAGTACTTTTTCTACCTCTGGTTAGGGCAGTGAGGCAATCACCTCTTTGTAATCAAGTAAGTTACATCGGTGTAACTATGCAATTTAAGTTCTGTGTCTACAACGGGCACTCCAGCTGATCTTCCATCCATTCGGTAGAGTTCATTACTGTGAAGACACAGAGCCTGTACTAGATAACGGGTATGGTTTAGTATTAGGTGGCCGCTGCGCTGAAGCTCTGTTGTCATCTATACTTTAGGTCAATAATTAAATTGCCCTTTGGATGTACAGATCTGATGAAAACCAAATGCGGTATTCTGGTGGATAGTTTATTTTCTGCGGGGCACCTTTTGGAAATGCTGAGTAAAAAAATCGTTTTAGGGTCATCTGTATGCGTCTTTAAATTTTAATCAGGGTTTTTTCCATCACTTGTCCCCGCCGATTTCGCTCTTGCTTTCTTTGCCAGCCAGGCTGTCATACTGCTTCCTGTCTATCTGCTTACTGTTCTCCTCTTTTCTTACAATTAATTTTCCTAGTAAATCTTTTTCTTACTTTAAATGAAAAGTGTTTTCGAACTCCTTTCCCCGACCCAGCCTTGCTGATTCCTTGTTCTCTACCAAGGTCAGTTGAACTGGTCAGCAGGCTGCTGAAGGATTTCCAGCTAGTGATCTGGTTCAGTTCTCACACGGCATTGCATTGTTCACTTTTCATCCAGCCTGCCTGTAGAAGCACTGTTATCCCAAGCTCCTTGTGCGATCTGCAGGGACTAGGGTTGTGTTTGTCCTCGGCCGACCTATTCTTTGTGTTCCTTTGTGTGATAGGGTCTATGATAGTGTGTGTAGCAGAGACCTTGACTTGCGATACTACATTCTTCCCTCAGGGGATTGCATCGAACCACTGTGCGTGTGCATGTTTTATGACTAAACCATTTAGGATCACAATTCAAATTTTTTTATGCAAAAAACATTTAAAAGTAAGTGAAAAATACAGTTTCTGAACAGTTTTTATTTTTCTCCATATGGGTTATTTTCAAAGTTTTGTTTTCACATATTTACTTTTCATTACTACTATTTCACTGAGTATAGTAGGTCAGGTAATTTACATGGAATTACATTTTCTTTTTTGTAAAGAGCCATATTGTTTTGTTTGTCTGACTTCCAGACCACTTTTTTGATTATGAATTATGATATTGTGATTCTAGGAAGCTTGCTAAGAACTAAAACTGCCTTGTCCCTCATAAGTCCTTGGCTGAATCCCAATATGCATACTACATACTACATACTAAAAGTACGTACTACGCAGGTGGTGCTAAAGTACGTACTATTAAGTATATAGTAAGCGAGTATGCTAGCATAGGGGATATACTAACGCGTCATAATGTTGCATCTAAAATTAGACCACTTCCAGAAGCGATGAAGCCCGCGAAGCTTGAACAGTAAACAT
>JACXGM010003928.1:7600-24478 GCA_016801145.1 Umbra pygmaea | reverse complement strand
TTGTGTTTCAAAGAATGTGTACATATTTTCCTATATTTATATATTCTCCTCTTTCCAGCAGGAAGGATAACCGTCCTCTTCTTGACTTTTTAACCTGCTGAGTGTCCTGTCATGGCTCAGAAGAAGATCGTGTCCTTCTGTAAGAAGCTGCTCCGGCGACGGCCGCTGGAATGTAACCAGGAAGAGAGCCACTTTGCTCGCTGCCTGACAACGCTGGACCTGATCGCCCTGGGAGTGGGTGCCACTTTGGGGGCCGGCGTCTACGTGCTGGCTGGAGAGGTGGCAAGGGAGAAGGCTGGTCCTGCCATAGTGCTATGCTTCCTCATCGCAGCGCTATCCTCCGTACTCGCAGGTCTTTGTTACGCAGAGTTCGGTGCACGGGTGCCCAAGACTGGCTCCGCGTACATGTACAGCTACGTGACCGTGGGTGAGATCTGGGCCTTCATCACCGGTTGGAACCTCATCCTCTCCTACGTCATAGGTGGGTTGGTGAAAATAAGGAACTTCACGTTCAGAAGGGAGGTTTTTCAGTTGTGGGGAGATTGATTACTATTATTATTTATTTTGCCATCTCAACTTTCTCCCCTCAAAGTTTGTAATATCCATTTCCCTCCAGACCTTGCCATGTCGGCAACTCCTCCACAGGTGCGTGACGGTCAAAGGGTGCCCACATGTTTCCTTCAACCACATGTCGCCAAGCTATCCGATTCCTGGTTTGATTGTTATTTTATCAGGTTGCCAAAAATACAGTGCTCCAAAAAATTAAGGGAACACTCAAATCACACACCTGGTCTCGATGAACTAAACATATTCAAAACCTTCACTGTACATTGTGTAAGAACGTAAGGACGTAACAACCGTCATTGGAAACCAAAATCACCAACCGAATCACCAACAGCCTGAAATCCCAGGCTGTTCCAACTTGCGGGAATTTCATCACAGCAACTCACAATGTGGCTCAGTAGTGTGTATGAACTCCACGTGCCTTTATGCACTCCTGACAACATCTGCGCATGCTCCTGATGAGATGGCGAATGGTGTCAGTGGCATCAATGTGTTCGTCACCCAGGAACTGCCTACACACTGTACTCATGAGGCCGGGCATTGTCCCGCACCGTGAGGAACCCAGGGCCCACTGCAGCAGCGTAATGTCTGTCGATGGGACTGAGGATTTAATCCCAGTACCTAACAGCAGGTTAGCAGTCAGTTTACTGTTGCCTAGCACGTAGGGGTCTGTGCGACACTCCAAGACAATACCCTACAGACCATCATTGACCCACCTCCAAACCGGTCATGCTGGATGATGTTGCAGGCAACATAGCGTTCACCACGGCGTCTCCAGACTCTTTCACATTCTTCACATGTGCTCAGTGTGAACCTGCCCTCATCTGTGAGGAGAACGGGCACCAACCTGCCAATTTTGGTGTTCTCTGGTGAATGCCAATCACAGTGCTGGGCTTTGAGGTCGGCCCTCATGACAGTTTGGTCAGAAACATGCACACCAGTACCCCACTGGAGGTAATTTTCTTGGGCTCTGGCAGTGCTCATCCTGTTCCTCTCAGAAAGGAGCAGATACCGGTCCTGCTGCTGGGTTTATGCCCTACTACGACCCATATGGATGTGCCATCCTGGAGTAGCTGGATTACCTGTGCAGACTGAATGGGCTGCAGGTACCGCCTCATGCTACCAATAGTGACAAGGACACTAGCAAAACTAAAAAAGAATCTGTCAAGAAGGATATTGAGAGAACAATTGTCTGTGGCCACCACCTGCAAAACCATTCAGTTTTTGGGGGTTGTCTTGCTGTTGCCTATCCAGTGGACCTGTTGTCACTTTCATTTGCCCCAAAACAGGTGACATTTATTCACAATTGCTTGTGCTTTCTTATTGGTCAGATTGATATCTCTGAAGTTTAATTGACTTGGTGGAATACTGTAATGATTGCATGTTCCCTACACTTTTGGGCAGTATAACTGGTGAGATCTGCAAAAACAACATAATATTCTGCGATTGCTTATGGCTCTAAGCTGTTTAAACAGCAGTGTTATTACTGCAATGAGCACACTATGGTTATTACATTGCACCTCAATACAATATATGAAGTTTGTTTGTCACATGTACTGGAGATTTAATTGCATGTGAAGTGAAAATCTTATAGGTAAAATTATAAAAATGTAAACAAGATAAAAAGGGTGACAGGAGAGTAACAACATTTATATGGTCCGTACATGTAAACATTACCCTCTGAATCATACTGTGGTGTACAACTCACACCAACAAGTTATGTAAGCATTAACACATGACAGAATGTGTGTTGTCGTGTGAATAAATGCAACGAGGCCGAAGGCAAATTGTGTGCGGGTATTCCTTGGCAACACAGGCTGGAGTGTGTTAATGCACTTATAAAGCGGTTGCCAACATTTTATTTCTTTAAAAAAAAAGTTGTATTAGTTATGTTATTGAAAGAATATGGTCACGAGGCATGCAGTTATTGTCTAACATTAACATACCCCCCACCACTCCTCTTGCTGTTGCCATGTTAGTACACCACATAAAACAAGTAGTTACCTACAGTATTTGGATAATCATTTAATAACAAGGTCTGAACACTTAGCGCCCTTTTTAAAAATTATTATTTAAATAAGAAGGCACACGTTTTCACGTCTGCTTTAGTGATTCATTTGTTTATGATCTCTCATTTTTGGTTGATACAGACTCGACCCTTTCAACATCAAAGTCAAGTTTATTTATATTTCATATGACAAACATATTTATATTTCATATGACAAACATAGACTCAATGTGCCTCAACAATAACAAGCCTACTGTACTCCATGGCCTACTGTACTCCATGGCTAATGCAGTCAGTACAAGCAAACATCTGTGCAGTTGCCAAAGAAACTAGCTGAATTTTGTTTTTCCGAAGACATTGAAATACATCCATTACAAGCCACAATGCACAGTCTTGTCTGTAAATGAAAAGATATGAATCTATACAGATGTATACTGATGCAGACAGTACGTTGTGATAATTTGTTTACCCTAACTGTCTATCCCGAAGAAATCCAGCTGTCTCGTAATACAATACGTATTGCGTGTAATTTCTACTAGTGCATTCTGATTACCACTCAAGATGCCTGTTCAGTTGCTGCACATGTTGAAAAAATACAGAATCCAACAATGCAAGATGAGGATAAACATACTGTACCTAGCAGGATCTCAGGTGAGTGAATGACATGCATTTCTCAGGTCCGTGTTGCAAGCAACTCCAGACCTCTCCAGTTTTCATATAGATTTTATTTCTGTGTAAAATCATTGGCCAGGCGATCACGTTGCTAGCCATGCCATTGCACATGACTAACTAGTCACGACTTGGATGTTCCCAGGGTATAGGATAGCTGAGACAAGTAGGCTAACGAGCCGGCTACCTGTATGTTGACATACAGTCCCTGCTTAGCTAGCTATTGCTTCATCATGAAGAAGCAATTATTACAGAATGGATGAGATTGTTTAAATCCTGTTGCTGGCTAGCATGTCTACATCAGTGACAATGTTATTGTGGTGAGCGAATGTTAAAATTATTTGTATTTTGTAAATTGGTGTTGAGAAAGGAGAGGAATTGTCTGCCATGTGTTTTTTTTTTTTCAACTCTACTTTTACATTACATAATACTGCACTGAGTGATTAGGCTAATTCTAACTGTGTAGTTAACAAGGGATTGTCAAAAGCCAATCAAATTTCAGATATTGCTGAACCAGTTTAATAACAATCAACTGTTACTGACTGATAATGTGCAGGACTCACAGCGCTTTACTTTTTCCACATTTTGTTATGTTACAACCTTATTCCGAAATGGAATGAAATTCATTATTTCCCTCAAAATTCTACAAACAATACCCCATAATGACAATATGAAAGAAGTGTGTTTGAAATATTAGCGAAATTTCTTTTAAAAAAAAAGAACAAAGCACATGTACATAAGTCTTCACAGCCTCTGCTCAATACTTTGTTGAAGCACCTTTGGCAGTAATTACAGCCTCAAGTCTTTTTGAGTATGATGCTACAAGCTTGGCACACCTATGTTTGGGCAGTTTCACCCATTCTTCTTTGCAGAACCTCTCAAGCCCCCTCAGGTTGGATGGGGAGCGTCGGTGCACCGCCATTTTCAGATCTCTCCAGAGATGTTCAATCGGGTTCAAGTCTGGTCTCTGGCTGGGCCACTCAAGGACATTCACAGAGTTGTCCTGTAGCCACTCCTTTGTTATCTTGGCTATGTTCTTAGGGTCGTTGTCCTGTTGGAAGATGAACCTTTACCCTATTTTGAGTGCTCTGGAGCAGGTCTTCAGCAAGGATGTCTGTACATTGCTGCATTCATTTTTCCCTCGATCCTGACTAGTCTTCCATTTCCTGCTGCTGAAAAACATGCCCACAGCATGATGCTGCCAACACCATGCTTCACAGTAGTGATGGTATTGGCCAGGAGATGAGCGGTGCCTGGTTTCCTCCAGACATGACGCTTGCCATTCAGGCCATAGAGTTCAATCTTTGTTTCATCAGGCCCTTCTCCCCTGATTGCTCAGTCTGGCAGCCAGCTTTAGGAAGAGTCCTGGTGGTTCCAAACATCTTCCATTTACATATGATGGAGGTGCTCATTGGTACCTTCAAAGCTGCAGATATTTTTCTGTACCCTTCCCCAGATCTCTGCCTAGATACAATCCTGTCTAAGAGGTCTACAGACAATTCCTTGGACTTTATGACTTGGTTTGTGCTCTGAAATGCACTGTTAACTGTGGGACCTTATCTAGACAGGTATGTGCCTTTCCAAATCATGTCCAATCACCTGGATTTACCACAGGTGGACTGGAATCAGATTGTGGAAACATCTCAAGGATGATCAGTGGAAACAGGATTCACCTGAGCTCAATTTTGAGTGTCATGTCAAAGCCTTTGAATACTTATGTACATGTGTTATTTTCATTTTTTATTTTTTATAAATTTACTAAGATTTCAAACACTTCTTTCACATTGTCATTATGGGGTATTGTTTGTAGAATTTTCATAATAATAAATAATTAATTTAATCCATTTCAGAATAAGGGTGTAACATTACAAAATGTTGAAAAAGTGAAGTGCTGTGAATACTTTCCGGATGCACTGTACATGTAAAGACTGTATATATGTTATGCTTTATCTCTAGTCCCCCTTCATATATCTTATTGTTTACTGATAGAGATTGTTATTTTTCGCCAATTTCTTTATTTTTACTGCATTGTTGGAACAGTGGCACAGGATTTTCACTGTACATGCAATAACATTTGTGCTTTTCTGTACAAATAAACTTGAAACTTAAAACTTGGAACTTGAATACTCAGCCAGTAACTCGTTGTTCAGCAATTCTGAGGATGTGGATAATTTGATGGCATGATCAATATTCTGAGGACTTGAGCTGAAAAAATTCTCAGTTACCATTTTTTTTCAAGGATGGCCACTTGATTGAAAGAGGGTTGATAGAAAAATGTATTACTCCAATTACATCGCAAGTCTGTCTCTTCCTGTCTTCTAGGCACAGCCAGTGTTGCTCGGGCCTGGAGTTCCACCTTCGACAACCTGGTTGAACAGAAGATCTCACACTTCTTCAGAGCCTTTATGTCCATCCAAGTACCTGGGAAAATTCTAGCTGAGTACCCAGATGTCTTCGCCCTAATCCTGGTTATGCTGCTGACAGGTGAGGCTCTCATAAACCCAGTAGAAACATGTCGGTAAGCGTTATACACCCCCCTCTGAGGACACTACAGTAGGAGGCCGATACGGTTGCCTGAACCAGTGTTGATCCAAAGCACGGGAAGACTGCCCGTTCAGTGCAGCATTACTGCCCACGTCTGTGTCTCTGACATGTTGGCTAACACCCACGCAGGCCTGCTGGCGTTTGGCGTGAACGAGTCGGCGGTGGTGAACAAGATCTTCACAGGAGTCAACCTGGTGGTTCTGGGATTCGTCATCATATCTGGCCTGGTGAAGGGAGACCACGCCAACTGGCGCCTCACTGTGGAAGACTTCATTAACGCAACCAACATCACTGATCCACAGTGAGTCATCGACAGCCGGCTAGATGGTGGGGGAGGGGCGGGGGGCTCCAGAGCAATCCAGGAATTGTGTCTTGTGTTTTTCAATCAGCCCCTAGGCGAAAGTTGTTGGAAATCAAACCTTTAGAGCAGTGATTCTCAAACCTCTCCTCAGGGACCCCCAGACGTTACACGGTTTAACCGTAGCCCTGATCAGATTCACTAATAAACAACATGTTGATTAGTGGATCAGTTGAATCAGGTGTGCTAGCTCAGGGGTAGTTCAAATGCATGGACTAGCTGGGGGTCCCAGAGGAGAGGTTTGAGAACCACTGCTTTAGAGAACGGAGCCATCTGGGCAACCTGGAACTTCTTGTTCTTGACACAATGTGAAACAAGGAGGCTTCCTCTTCAGTATATTTGTATTTTTATAGCTACTGTAATATCCAGTAACCTGCTCTTTTTTTATATCCAATTAGGATCATTAAAGAGACGTTCGGAGACGGGGGCTTTGCTCCATTTGGCTTTAGTGGAATCCTGTCTGGTGCTGCAACCTGCTTCTATGCTTTTGTGGGTTTTGACTGCATTGCCACAACAAGTATGCTGTTTCCCCATTTTGTTTTTACTCCAGAATACATTTTTCATCCTGTGATTTATCAAATATAAAGATTTTTTTACTTTTTCCCTAGGTGAAGAAGCGAAAAACCCCATGCGCTCCATCCCTATCGGTATCGTGGCCTCCCTGCTCATCTGCTTCTTTGCTTATTTTGGCGTTTCTGCGGCCCTCACTCTCATGATGCCTTACTACCTGCTCAACACCCAGAGCCCGCTTCCAGAGGCCTTCAGCTATGTGCATTGGGACCCTGCCCGGTATATCGTTGCTGCGGGATCTCTTTGTGCACTCTCCACCAGGTGACTAACTGATTCCCAGAGATACCCCATAGCCTCGTGTGCACTTCTATGAAAGGTAGAAAGGTGCCCAGTTGTAAGACTAGTTTTGTTTGAGATTTCCTTTTTGATTTGAGCAGATGGTTCTTTTCATTATAACTGTGATTTCAGTTCCTGTTTTGTTGTCTGAAGTTTTCCACCGTAGGAAAGCAGACTAATAATTGTGTAGGAATTTTATAATGAAATATTGATATTTCAGGATCACTACGTATTTACGGACTGTACAGAGACATTGCTGGTCCTGGTGTCCTGACTATAATGGTGTCTGTGGTTGGTCTGTTCTTCTGTTCTCCCTGTCTAGTTTATTAGGCTCAATGTTCCCCATGCCTCGTGTAATATATGCCATGGCAGAGGATGGACTGCTATTCCGCTTTCTGTCCAAGATTAACATAAAAACCAAGACCCCTTTGTTAGCCACCATTGTGTCAGGGATTGTAGCAGGTAAGCTTAGCCCTCTTACCTTAATAGCCATCACATTAAACATGCTATTTGTAGAATTTCAAGTCACAACAACGAAACTACTTTCTCTTTCAAGTGACTCTCTTACAAAAGCTGAAGGAACCTTACTTCTTGATATTTTAACAATCAGTATTCCCTACACTATGCAGTGTTTTGTTAAAGACAAAGTCATGGCCTACAATCTATAATTGTGTCAAAGATGGTCAAGCACATGCCCATTAACAAACACGGTGGAAGCCTAACTCACAATCTCCTCATGAAATTCCTGTTCAAATGGCAAAACAAGCATGGTGTAGGAATTTGTCGTATCTAAACTGCTTTTTCTGTTTCTTGTCACGAAATACGTGTTGTACAGCTTTTGGAAGCCGGTCGTTGAAAGAGAAAGTACTCCTGTTTAAACTACAAAATTCTACCTGAATTCTACAATAACACCATTAAGTATTAAGCAACAGAATGGTCTGTCTACACCGTTGTAACTGCCACTCCATGCTGCTTAACATTCAGACACGTTCTCTGTGCAGCCCTGATGGCCTTCCTATTTGACCTGGCAGCCCTGGTCGACCTGATGTCGATAGGAACACTCCTAGCATACACACTGGTGGCTGTGTGCGTGCTCATTCTCAGGTTAGCGCACGGAAGCTTGGCTAATGCATACCAAATACAGCAGATTCCTTAAATATCTGTCTCTTCCTGTTTATGCAGCTCTTTACTGTTTATGGGTTAAACAAATTCCGTCCGTCTCTTGTGTTTGTTCTCAGATACCAGCCGGGCACACTGGGCGTGAGTGGGGCCGGAGAGAAGCTGGTGGAGCTGGTGGGCCTACAGAGCGTGGATGGGGACAGCGGGGACGAGTTGGGCCAGGAGAGTGAAGGCGAGACGAAGCCTCTGAGGGAGCGTTTCACCTTCAAGATGCTGCTGGTGCCCAGCTGTGATGTCCCCACCAAGACCTCTGGACTCATCGTCTACATCACCACCGCAGTCATCTGTGAGTCTCCAGCCTTTGTCACGGAGCAGTTTTAATGGTGTTTAAAGCATCATTGGTTTTACCAGAATAGGATATAGTATACCAATCAACGTCAAAGAATTGGCATATTGGTTGAAAAGGAAGGCGTTGTCTTATAGTACCATGAAAGTGCCATTATTAAATTCCAAGTGTGTACGCTGAAGTTACCTCTCTCCTCTGTTTTTAGCTGTGGTTTTCACTTTGCTGTGTGTGGTTCTGGCTGTGTGGGGGGCCGAGTTGGTGACTGGCCACCCTGTCTGGCTCACCGTATGTGGAACACTGGTATGCTGCTCCTTGGCGTGTGTTCTCATCATCTGGAGACAGCCCCCGAGCAGACAGCCACTCACTTTCAAGGTAGGGTGGCATTTCCTTTTAACACAACTCGCTTGCTTTAAATGAATGAGAATCCGGTTCCAATATATCCAGTTTGCGTTCTCATACTAGTAGCCAGTTTGTGTATGTGGCTTTACTGGAACGTTCTGAGTAAACATGCTAAATTTCCTCAGGTTCCGTTTCTCCCGATGCTACCATTGGTCAGTATCTTCGTCAACATCTACCTCATGATGCAGCTCGATGGTCCAACGTGGTGTCGGTTTGCTGTGTGGATGGCTATTGGTTAGTGAGATACTCAACTCTACATTGGCTTTATCTCGATGGCTTGAGTCTTTTTACGTTTAAGTCCGGCGCTATTATCCATAGCGACACGAGTGCAGATTTCTTTACACTGGCCTTCAGTTGTAATCAAACCTACAGTATAACATTGCAACTGATTTACAAAATGTGCTACATTGTGCTATACAAGTACTGTTTATATTTATCGAGTTTGAGACGTAAAAATCTGAACTACTTTCTCGTTCCAGCGGACCAGCTTACAAACGCTGTAAAATCTGTATTTTTTTACATTTAAAAAATGAAAAAGCAGTGTGTAAAATGCATTAATTATATCAGACAGAATGACTTGTCCCCATTGACAAACACTGTGATAGCACACGTCATCATTTCCTCATTGCAATTTCTGTTTAAATGTCATAATATGCACTGCATAATGTAGGAAATCATTATCCCATTTAAACAAACTTTGGAAGCTGGTCACTGGAAGACAAATTAGTTCTGCTTTCACTCTCAAATTCTACAAAACACACCTTTACATTTATGCCTTTTCCCCATCTTGCTATCCTAGGTTTTCTTATCTACTTTGGTTATGGGATTAAGAACAGTTCAGAGGCCACACCCAACCGTGGTAAATTAGAACCAGTCCTAAATAAGAGACCTGTCTATCTGGCTGTGGATGATAGTGAGGCTGAAGGGACGACACCCTAGAAGGTAACAATGGTGTAGGTGCAAGACGTGAACAAGAGCACATTCTCATCCTTCATTTTCTACAGTCTGAACACTTACTGCAGTACAACTGACTGTCTTTACTTTTCCAATGTCTTTAATTTCTGTAACGAGGACATGAAATGCTAAATAGATTTTGGATGTACTGTATGTTCCCTGAAATCTATAATTCATCAACGTGAACTGCCAAATTTCTCCATATCAAAATATTAAACGGTTTCTTTGTCTCAATCATAATGCCATTTAGGTGGTACTCTACAAAGGTAGAGTTCATTAACATGTTATTCTAGTGCCTCATTGGTTCTGTCAGATTTCTGATCTCTAATGTATTTGCCTAGAAAATGCTGAGTACCGTAATTAAGTGTTGTATGTACCCGTGCCCATGTAGGTCAATCACCATGGTTTTATTTTTGTTCCTTGAAAGGCAAAACCCTGGAGAGTGTCTTACCACCCCAGAACTCACTGACTGCTTGACAATGAAATGTATTTCTTTTTAACTTAAACTAAAAGAAGGTAATGTTTCTCATTTTTGAGAAATCACAATTTTTTTATAGAGAATATTTTTTAAACAATTATAAATTTACATCTGTATTAATATTTCTATCAAGACATTCATATATATTTTTGTATAGGGCTACATACAGTAGATATTTATGTATGTTACATGTTTTATTTATTGTAAGATGGGTTGACTTCACAACCCTGATTTCCGGGGACAGGCCCCAATTTTGGTGGCTCTTGAAAGGCTAGATTGAGCTGCCTCCGAAAATGGCTTAGATTAGCCATCAGAAAGTTAATATAATATATTATTATTGAAGTTGATATAGTTTACATTGCAGACATTATTTGCTGCATTCACTAATCTTTGGTTTACTACCCACAAAATTAGTTTTTTATCACCATAGACAACCAACCTTGACAATTAGCACATAGGACTCAGATGTGCAATGATTAGTATTTCATAATACCAGTTAACGTTATAACTAGGCCCAGACTTACACCACTAAAATGGATTACAATACACAGTGAGCCTCGTATAATTTCTAAAGTTACAGGAAAAGGTTTTCAAGCATAATGTATGATGTATGTGTAAATATCTGGATATAAAAAATACTACACGTAATTTAATATTTTGTTTTGAGTGTCTTAAAATAATGTAATAATAACATGAACTGAAAAGTCCATTATAATCAAGTTTTTTTCTGGAAACTTATTTTTTTCCCCAAGTCAATGTTTTACAATTTTTGCTGTTTAGGTAAGTATGTCAGTCTAATTGTCAGTTGCTCACTTCAGGATTTGTAACTAGTAGGTAGCATTGATGTCATATTTGGATTTGATTAAAGGGTTCAAAATTTACTTTTTTATCCACCAGCCAAATGGCTAGTGAATTTTCGAATTTAACAGCCACTCAATAGTTCACTATTGTTTTTTGGCTGGTGAGTGAAGCAAATTTACCAGCCAACTGCATATTTTACCAGCATTTGGCTGGTAAATGGTGGTAATTTTGAACCCTGAATTTGAATATGAAGAAAGGCCTTTCTTATGGGCAAATTCCTCAAAAAACACAACAAATTGCAGTTAGTGAAAGTCTACAATGTAGGGATATTTTTAAAGGCTGTTATTTTTTATGATTCCCATTCATAGTATTGTTTGACCTGGCTCTTTCCCCAAATCTATCAGTTGAGATTGTACAATTCTGTCTGTTGAACTGTTGCTTTTGAGTAGATGCTACAGTATGTCTTAGGAAATAAAATCTAAGACATAAATGGTTTTAAAGGGCTCAATGCTTGTAACAGCATGGTGTGCAAAGCATTACATTGTATCTCAGTAAAACGTTTTGTGGAGTAAAAGTTAAACTAGGATGTTTACAAACATTGCTTGACATGAGTACCTAATGACCTTGTTCATCAGTACAGTATATCCAGAATTGTGTACTAACAGTAATGTCCACTTGTTTTGTTACTCATGAGGGCATTAAATATTTTCCATTTGAGTATTTTAACATTGTTACATGTAGGCTACTGCTATTGTACTGCTATGTTTTATATCTGTAAATGTGTGAGAAAAAATATTAAATATACGTTTTGTAAGTAAATTTCCCTAAATGAAAAAGAATATGTCTTGAGTCTTTCATCAAGTATTTTTCCAGGCTTTCTTTATAATGTGGCTTGAAAGCAATGTGCATTCCAAGAAAAGTGTCCCATAATGTTCATTCTTCATGACAATCAAAATGGAATCTAATGGCAAGACTACAACATCCAGACGTACTTGGTTGCAGTATAGATGTTCGTTTCCTATGTTGACAATCAGCTGATTTCCGGTGTCTTTAAATGTCCTGCCATTATTCGTCGAAAGGGAATAATATCTATTAGTGTAGGTTCGTTGTCTTTCTGACGGAAAGAAATTCTCGAACGGTGGATTCTTTTAACCAACGGGATGGTTATATCGTTAAGTATTTGCTTTATACCTCAACGTTTTTTTTGACAGTTTAGTTTGTATGATCGACGCTGTTGCGGTTCCTTTTTTCTTTGCTCCTGAGTTGATATTTTCTGCCGCAGTCAGATATTTTCAGCTAGCTAACCAGCTAACGTTAGCTTTGAGCCAGGGGGCTAGATAGCTACATACGTTTTCTTTACTTAATCTGTGTTGGTTAATTGTATTTGTTTTCTTCAAGAAACTAACATTGTAACGTCAGCTAGCTAGTAAACCTGCCTGTTAGCTAGGCTAGCCATGATTCTACTGTAGTATACAAACTAAGATTAGCGCTAGTAATGCTAGCTAATGTCAGGGTTTGGAACTACATCTGACATTTAAGGTGAAAATAACGAGTTACTGTAGGTGGCTAACAAAATGTATGTGTGACTGGTGATAAATAAGCTACTGTAGGTAGTTAAACATTCATAGTGGAAAACAATTAGCCAATTAGCTATTATCTAGTCAAATGTTAGCTAGCTAAATAGCTACTGTGTATCAGTGTGTTAATGCTGGGTAGTGGTTGATTAACCAGATTGTCACCGTGCTAATATTGTTAGCAACATACAAGTTTGCTAACGGGTACCACATTAACAGTCGAATCTAGCATCTAGTTTGTTTCGCGTTGGTCAGAGTGCTTGAGTTGGTGCCAGGCAGTGGAAAGGGTAGTGAGAAGCACACAGCACTCTTTGTGCCAGAGGTTTGGCCCCGTCTCCACTAGCGAAGCGCAACACTTCCTGCCTGCTTGAACAGAGTTTCAGTGCAGCTTCAGAGCCATGACAACTCAAAGAGATCTAGAGATGGTAAGTAGTCATGGTGAATCAACACACTCGTTACTGTATCAGAGCCAGTGTTGTAGTCCGTGTGTCTAATGACAACATGGTTAAGGGGATTTTAATGTTAACACATATGAGGGTTGGGAGCCCAAGGATCAGGGATTAACGTTGACATAAAGGAAATTTAAGTAATTTCTTTGAGTACCATCTGTCAACATGTTGACATTGCCTCAGTGTTTTTTGGTGTTGCCTTAACTGACTTGCTTTCAATTCCCAGATGATACGTCTTCTTATATTTGGATATTGTAACTCTCCAAACAAACCCAATTGATCATGTCTTTTGGTCCTTGTCTGTAGTGATAATTCAGGGATGAAGATAATTTTTATAGGGACGAAGGAGAACCGGACAATTTAAAATCTCAGTGCAAAACTGGCAGGCTTCTCACTGCTCTCCCTTGGCCAGTTTGTTGTTTATATGTAGTTTTTCTCAATTGCGGGCATTTTGCGCCCCCCGTAAAAATGTTTCTTCACAAATACCCATTAGATCAATAAACCCAACGTCCCTCCCTTAAGTTCCCCTCCAATAGTTTGGTGGTAGAATTAAGGAATTGAGAACATGCCATATTCTACATCTGCTTATTATTTAGGTCTGTTTTGTATAATCCTTATCACATTTCTGTTCCTAATACACATTGAACTGAATTTTTCTTTCACTTTTTAAAGATACATTTTGGACCTGTGTAGATTGCCTTTAGATTGGATAGTCTAAAGAGGATATCCTTCATGTATTAAAAAAGTAATCTTTTGTTACCAATGGCAGCTGGGCAGATTCTAGTTTGTTTATATTGGTTGCAGATAAAAGGAGCTAAAGGAAGAGGCGGGGGTTTAAGGCTTTGTAACGATGTCATGGGTTACCCCACACATAGAGGTTATGCGGTTCATAGCTGGAAGGGGGCGGGGCTTTCTTTGTTTATGGAGATCGGGGTGTTTGTAAACAGATCAGTGTGGGGTTGACCTGACGTCACACCTGACACTCTTTGTCTGGTGTCCCCCATTTCTGAATCATAGTCTAGGAACACATTTGATACTGGGAGAGAGGGAGATATACATATGTATATGTGTGTGTATATATATATGTATACCTTGTAATATTTTGTTTTATGTTGAGCCAGTTGGTTTTCAACCAGACCCCTCATGGCTCTATCTTGTCCTTCTGTAGCCAACATATGGTCAGCAGTATATTTGAAACTGAATCTCAGGGAAAATTGGATTGCAGTACATTATGGTTTTAGAAGCTTTGTCATGATATGTTCTCGTTCCATGTGAAACACTTCACTGTTTACAATGTGATGCAATTACCCACATATTTAAACTTTGCTTCATTGGTCTCAGAGCTATAATACTGTTGGTAAAGGTTAGAACTTCATTATTCCCCAGCTATGTATTGGATTCCTTACCAATTTTCTACCGAGGTGAATTAATTATTTACATGGGATGGAGGATGTGTATGCATTATTATGTCAACAGATTGACAGGTGGGTGTGGCTTCCGGCCATCATGACTATCCAGAGAGGTTTTCCCTTCCAGAGGTCCTGACCTGGGGCTGGTGCCACCGCAGGAGGGAATGCTTTGAGCTGGGGGGTCATTGGCTGCGGGAACTGCTGTTTGCTAGGCTACCTCGCTTTGCTGGGTGTTGAATGGAGGAATTTCTAGTACATGCAGTCTGATTAGCCTTCAAAAGACATTTGACAGGAAACCTCTTTTTTACTTCCTCAATACCCATGCAAAATGATTTCCCTGCAGCCCAATACTCTCAGTGGTTTGATAACTTTGTACATTGAGTTCTCAGATAACAGTCAATTGGTGTATTCATAATTATTCTAAGTGCCATTTAAGATTTGATGCCGTGTCTTTTTTTTCTTTTTTCACAAAGTCATGGTGGATGTAGACTGTTACACCAGAACAAAAAATAACAATAAAGGACCTACAGGATGTATAGGATTCTGTTTTCTATATTATTTTTTAATGTTTTGGTTAACTTGACGGACTGGATTGGTCTAAAGAGCTAGGTGAGCCCCTCCAACAAACTCCCTTTTCATACACCCCTACCCCCCAGGGTTACGCATTGGCCATGTAAATTTAATAACATGGCCCAGGGCTGTCTGGAACACCTGGGGTTATCGCATTAGGCCAACAGCCCGAAGAGAGAAGTGGCTCGCGGCCCCACAGCACTGAAGGCCCACTGTCCCCCCCACCACACAACACCCCCCCCAAGCTCCACCCTGGTGCGCTCTGTCATGCTAGCCCCTCACTTCACAACCAGCTCAGTCTTCTCAGAAGAAAGCAGTCCAGTCAAAAGGTGCTGAGATTTGCGACAAATAAATCTAATTAGACAGGAATGCTAGTTTGGGTGCAGGCTTCTGACGGTCATCTCATGTCATTTGAGGTGAGAGAAAGCGGTAGGATTCCATGTGATTAAGCTAGGCTACTTGCTTCTCGTGGCCAGATGGGGTGGAAATTTAGACGTGGGTTGTTTTTTTTGGAGCAAGTGCGTGATTAAGTTATTTTTGTTCGGGCCATTTCAGGTGAACCTACGTCTTATCCTGGTGAGTGGGAAGACGCAAGACTTCATCTTCTCCCCTAACGACTCTGCCACCGACATTGCCAAGCATGTCTTTGATAACTGGCCCTTGGGTGAGTTTGTGCATGTTGAACGGTGATCTGGGAAGTGACATCGCTCATGGTTGTGTGTGCAGAAACTGGGTAACAACTGGTTTTCAGGTAGACCGTTTTTACAATCTAGTTTCTACCTACATTAGTATACTGTAGAATTAGTCTTCACGTTTTTGGAGGAATGATCAGATAATTTTACTGCTTTCTGAATATTTCTTATTCTTTTAAAAGTGGTCCTAAGACTGATTTTAGATACCTATCATGGGACCACTTCAAGTTCTTTCGAAGTTCTTTATTTTATCCAAAGGTTCTAGCCTAGGAAGAAACATGCACAGTCAAACATAAAATAAAACAAAACAACAATTGGAGGTAAAAAAATTCAACAACTGAAGTGATGTATTTTCAAGTCCTTTTGCACTGTATTTTAACATGGGCAGCAAAGCTAAAGGCACTCTTCTCAGACTTTGTTCTCGTTTTGGGGATGTATACTATTATCATGTCAATGACTTCATAATGTGAAGAATTATAGGAGTTCTAGATAGATGTTTCAGACAATGCTATTTCTCATGACTATTTCACCTTGTTTGATTCGCATGGAACCTCCGAGTGCTTGTTCTGGCCACGCCCATCTTGTTTGATTGGCATGGCACCTCCGAGTGCTTGTTCTGGCCACGCCCATCTTGTTTGATTGGCATGGCACCTCCGAGTGCTTGTTCTGGCCACGCCCATCTTGTTTGATTGGCATGGCAGTTCCGAGTGCTTGTTCTGGCCACGCCCGTAGAGGTTTCTCTTCTCTAAAATCCATCTGGATATGTTTCTGTCCAATGATTTCTAGAAAGGTTAAACTTCTTTAACCGATTTAATCCCAGACACTGGTGGGATTGTGTCAGAACAAGCGTGCGTAAAGCAATGTTTCTGAAATACTTATTATGGCTTGTAACATAGTGTTTTCTTTTGTCTACTGAACACCCAACTAAAATCAGTCTGACTAAAAATATGCCATCAACAGAACCAGACTTAATTGCTATGCCATTGTTGTGTATCCACTTGTTTTTACCTCTGCTTTTATAAAATGTATGAGTTCAACCGCTGTGGGTGCGTGCCACTGTGGGTGCGTGCCACTGTGGGTGCGTGCCACTGTGGGTGC
>JACXGM010003927.1:11077-40000 GCA_016801145.1 Umbra pygmaea | reverse complement strand
CTGCAGTACAGTCTCCTCTGAGTTGTGGGGGACTTTTGAGGGTGTATCTCTATTATTTTGGTCGAATCTGGCATAGAACTTGTTAAGGTTATCCGGTAGAGAGGAATCTTGAATAACAGTTCTGTTTGCCTTTTTCCTGTAGTTGGTGACTGACTGGATTCCTTGCCACATCCTTCTGGTGTTATTTTCCCTATAACAGTTCTCAAGTTTCTGGGTATATGTCCTCTTGGCGGCCCTGATGGATTTTTGGAGCTCATATCTGGCATGCCTATACTCCATGATGTCACCTGATTTGAAGGCTGTACTCTGGTTTCTAATTTTGATACGCACATCCGCATTAAACCAGGGCTTCTGATTAGGGAGAACTCTAATAGTTCTGGAGGGCATACAAATGGAAGTACACCAGTCAATATAACTGCTAACAGTATCTGTATATTCATGGATATTATCTGTGGATTCCCTAAAAATGTTCATATCTGTAGCCTCCAAACAACCCTGCAGTTCCATCAAAGCATTATCAGTCCACATATTTACAGTTCTAACAGTGTCTGAGTCTGCTTTGAGCCTCCTGATGTAAATGGGCTGAAGCAGGATAGCAAGGTGATCACATTTTCCAAAATGTGGCTTGGAGACAGCAGTATAGGCTCCTTTAATGTTGCTATAGCATTTAACCAAAGTGCTATTTCCCCTAGTGGGGAAGTTAACAAACTGATGAAATCTAGGAATAGTTTTTCTAAGATCACAATGATTAAAATCTCCTAAGATCACCATAGCAGCATCTGGATATGGGTTTTCGTGCCTACTGATCATATCATACAGTTCTTTAAGTGCATTATACTCGTTAGCCGCAGGAGGAATATACACTATGCTTAATATAACACACTGCAGTTCTCTAGGCAGGTAAAATGACCTACATTTCACAGTAATATACTCCACGTTTTCAGAACATGACTATAATCGGAAGAGTTAACCGGCCTTTGCTCACCAGTCGGCGAAGTCTTCGTCCCCCTCCTCCTCGACTACCTTGCTTTCGTGTCGGCCTCACCGTGCCAAAAAGTCCCCCTGTTGTGGCCTGGCCTGGCGTCACAGCATGGAGATGCAACTTCAGAAAGGAGTTGAGAACATTCGTTTCAAAGTTCCCTCTATGGCTCAGTTCTCCTAGTTGTAACAAAGTCGCTCGATCATACTTCACATGAGCTCTAACATACCTTACATGAAAAGATACTTGCGACACTATTAATAAAAAATTCAAATAAAACCTGACTCAGATAGCTACGCTCTGTCGCACACAAGGGAGCGCCATCAGGAACCCAGGGCCCACTGCAGTGTAAGATCTCACGATGGGTCTGAGGATTTCATCCCGATACCTAACAGAAATCAGGGCACCGTTGGCTAGCATGTGGAGGTCTGTGTGTCCCTCCAAGTATATGTCTCCCCAGACCATCACTGACCCACCACCAAACCGATCATGCTGGATGATGTGGCAGGCAGCATAGCATTTACCACGGCATCTCCAGGCCAATGGCAGACCTTTCAGTTCTGCTATTCTCTGTTGAATGCCAGTCACGCTGCACAGTGCTGGGTTGTGAGTACAGATCCCACTAGATCCTTCATACTCAACTCTGGACCTCGAAGCCAGATCCACTCCTCTTTTTCATTGCAACCCTCTAATCTGAGACTTATTTAGACCTTGGACACCAGGTGAAACAATCAACAGGCTCAATTCTGTAGGGTTAGTTGAATTCCCCTGCACTAGAGGATGTCGGGCTCTCATGCCACCCTCCTGTAGTCTGTTTCTGACACTTTGCTGAGAAACATTCACACCACTAGCCCGCTGGAGATAATTTTGTAGGGCTCTGGCAGGGGTTCTCCTGTTCCTCCTCACACAAAGGAGCAGATACCAGTCTTACTGCTGGGTTCAAGCTCTTCTACGGCCCTGACCAGGTCTCCTTGTGTAACGGCCCGTCTCCTGGTATCTCCTCCATGCTCTTAAGACTGTACAGAGACACAACAAACCTTGTTGCGACGGCACGTATGGTGCCATCCTGGAGGATGGACTACCTGTGAGCTGGACTACCTGTGCAACCTGAATAAGCTGCAGGTACCGCCTCGTGCTACTAGTAGTGACAAAAATACCAGGAAATGCTAAACTGAAGAAGAATAAGTCAGTAAGGATAAGGAGAAAGCAATTGTCTGTGGCCACCACCTGCTAAACCATTCCTTTTTTAGAGATTGTCTTGCTGTTGCCTCTCCAGTCCACCAAAACAGGTGACATTGATTCACAATTGCTTATGCTTCCTGACTAGAGAGACCAATATCCCTGAAGTTCGATTGACTTGGTGTTAACTGTGATTGCGTGTTCCCTTAATTTTTTTGTGCAGTGTATATAAAAACATGGTGTTATATATTTAGTGTGGTGTAGTCATGACCTGGGCTATGTGACAAACCAACTGCCCCTAGTAAGGTTGCTCGGTGTTGCATTATAGATACATCAGCCTCCACAGCAGCTCAGGCTTTAGAAACTGTGACACCGTAACGACAGCAGGTCTCTTGTTCTGTCAGGGTCGCCGTGCGAAGGTGGAGAATGGAACTAACCTGGACTGGTCCACTGCTGAGGCCATGGCCTTTGGGTCGCTGCTTTGCCAAGGTCAGTGTCCTGGGTCTCATCCTTCTTGGCACCAGGGGTTAGAGCCGGTTACCCACCATCCTGCCTCAGGACCCCCCCTCCAACCCCACACAGTGCCATCTAGAGCAGCTATTCCCCACTGACTTTATGGGGTATGCAAAAATAATTGTGGTTCATTTTCTTGTCTGAAAAACGCAGTCTCACTGGCGAAAATTATCGCCACCTAGTGACTGGATAAATAATAACATAATGTGAAATATCAAATAATTGGCATCCAACCAGATGATAAACTATAATTGAGTACTTGAGAAAAGACTTTCAGTAGGCTAATCAAATTATACAAACTTATATTAAGTACAAGTATGTAACGTGTGTGTGTGTGTGTGAGCTGTCATTTGATATGGTGAATTGTATGAAGAGCAAAATGTTTGACTCACTTTGTCTATATGGCTGTAAAATATGTATACATACACCTTGTTTTACATACACTGTGTGTGCGTGTGTGCGCGTGTGTGTGTGTGCAGCTAGATGTTAAATGGCTGAGGGGGTACAGGACTTGAAAAAGTTTGAACCACTGGTCTAGAGCAACCAGATCCATATACCATTACCTCGGATGTTTTACCTCGGATGATTTACCTCTGATGTACTCATCATGACATTTGCTTTGTAAGAATGCTTGTTTGTTTGTGTTGTGCAGGGTTCCACATTCGCATCAGTGGTCAGGACGTTGGCAGAGGCACGTTCAGCCAGAGACATGCCATGGTGGTCTGTCAGGACACAGATGACATGTTCATCCCTCTGAACCACATAGATCCTGGTCAGAAAGGATTCCTGGAGGTATGGAACAGACTAGGGCTGAAACGATTCCTCGAATAACTCGATTACAAAAAAGCATCGACACAAAATGATTTGCCTCGAAGCTTCTTTTAGTCAATGTTACCAACATTGTATCGCGCACAGTGTTTTCGCACGGATGATTAGTACTGTCGCACTCCAGGCTGACGCTGCTGGCAACACATGCCATAAAGACTGACGGCGCAGATTACAAACTGAAGAGAGCGTAAATAGTGAGGGGCTTAGAGAAAGACAGGATGGAGAAAACAACAGTGTCAAAAGGTTGGAATCAGTTTAAACGTAATTAAAACGAAAACTCTGTCTATTGCAACATCGAAATACAATAATAGCACGACGTCAGTACAATGGAGGGAAATGTACAATGGAGGGAATGTACAATGGAGGGAAAAAGCTAAACAAAAATGCAGAACGTGATTTTTCTTTTATTGTGCATGCCTCAAGCTGTACCATCTAGTGTCATACAGTTTCTCCCCTGAGCTAGCACATCTGGGTGATTGCATCAGATATCCGTTAGCAGGTTAGATGTATTTCCACTCACATACCCAACAACTGCTGAACAACGCTGACACACAGTCCTCATCTTATCCACCACTCTATCGCCTGTACTACTGTAACCGATATATACGTACATCTTAGAGGTCGGCTGGTCCTCTAACTCTTGTGGGTTCCAGTGTTGGGTAAAGTTACTTTTCTAGTTACTTTTTAGTTACTTGCTGAGTTCACAAGTTTTAGGAAGTCCCTAAATAAGACAAAATGATCAGGTAAATGGCGTTCATATCTTACTGGTGACCATGATTGGTATTTTCTTTACTTTATTCTGTTTGTGTTATAGGTCACTGTTAAGATATGAACCCCATTTACCTGTTAATGTTGTCTTAATTAGGGACTTCCCAAAACTTGTGAACTCAGCAAGTAACTAAAAAGTAACTAGAAAAGTAACTTTACCCAACATTGGACTAACCGTACTCGTACTTAGTGCTGACTCACTCACCAAACTGTCAATCTGACAAACTGCATACATAGGTGGAGCTCGGCTACTTAGGTTCAGAGCTAAGGCGGGGCTACAGATTAGGTGTCCATAACTCGCGTATCTAACGGTAGTTCCGCATTACATTAATTAACTTGCACACAAAAAAAAATATTTTTATACTGTGTATTCTCCATGTAAATCGAACCGTGACTCCCGTACTGTTTCAGTTGAATACGAATACATGTACCGTTCCACACCTAGCTGCAAGTAAAAGGCAGAACAGACCTGCATGAAGATTGACAATTGTTGCATTTGTGATATCTTTTTAAAATTATTTTATTAGATAAATGTTTAACTACCGCATTCCATGACACCATGTTGGGATTTATACACCATCAGGACCATAGTACTGTCTGTTCCATGGTATTATACAATATCTGTTGTTGTACATGCTGTGTGTGTACCAACTCGTACCAAACCGTGATGTATGTACCAAACCGTGACTTCTGTGTACCGTTCCACCCCTACTTGCAGCTATTTAGGAGGTTAATAGACACTGGGATAAATTAGTTTTTGAAACGATTAAGTCTGCAGCAAGGAACTCTAAACTGCTTACCAGTTGGCAGCATCTCATATTCTGCGTACAGAATGTGAGACGTGTTGCTAATAATTCTTTTTGCTTGTCGCAACGAAGCCTGTTCATTTCAGAATATGTTTTCTTTAAAAACAATGTAATAATGCCACTTAGTTGCACTTAATGTTTAGTTTTTTGAGAGATAATATTGTAAGCAATGTAGGCAATAAAAGTGTTGGTTGTTCAGAAAATTAAACCAAACTATTGTATATTATTGCTCTTCTATAAAACAAAAGTATTTCTTATCCGATTACTCGATTAATTGATGGAATAATCGGTAGAATATTCGATTACTAAAATAAACGATAGCTGCAGCCCTAGAACAGACACACACCATGGACGGTCAACCACTACACAGATGTCATGTTAACAAACTACAGTTTTGGCTAGTCGGTTAGGACATTTACTTTGTGCATGTTTACAGACAGATTATTCCACGTATAATTCATTGTATCACAATTCCAGTGGGTCAAACGTTTACATACACTAAGTTGACTGTGCCTTTAAACAGCTTGGAAAAGTCCAGAAAACTATGTCTTGGTAGGGCTGGGCGATGTGGGCAAAAAATTATATCAAGAAATAAAACAGATATTTTTTCGATACGATATGCATTATGATATATCGCGCCTGCTGTGACTTGATCACATCTAAGTGTATAATCTGCCATATAAATAATAAAAACAATACATACATAAATATTTATAGACATTATGTTGCAATATTTCTGTTTAGAAGTTCAGTGTAAAACTGAACTACTAGCAATATGAAATACAAAAGTCACAAGAAACATGCAGTCAGTTTATTGCCATTGCATTACACACATTAGTGCACTGCCCCTTTAATGGCAAGAGAGAGAATTTTTTTTACAACCCCTGGCCTAAACCCCCGGAACGCATCTATAAGTAAAACTCTAAATTTAATAATAATAATAATAATAATATTTTAGCCTGGTTCTTAGAATCACCTGGTCTGTAAATAAACCACAGTTTAACATTGTTATAGAGCAGGCAATATTATTGTGTGTGTTTACCTCACCTCAGGTGTGCAACAGTGCCCTCTCTGAGGAGGCAGTTCTGGGCTTTGAGTATGGGATGGCCATCGCCCTGCCGAAACTACTCCCTATCTGGGAGGCTCAGTTTGGGGACTTCTTTAACGGAGCACAGATCATCTTTGACACTTTTATCTCTGGAGGTAATGAAAGCTCATTCTTTATTTAATAGCTGCTATTAGCATACCGTTATGTGACTGTGTTTTAATTTATGTTAATAGCTACTATTAGCTACTATTAGTTAGTTTAAAGGTTCACTCCCGCATTGTCTAAGGATTCGTTCTGACTGAAAATAGTGAGAGCTACTATTAGACATACAAGCGACATGGATCGTGATGGGTGTAACATAGAGCCTTTGGAAAAAGCTACAAAACATGACTATCACAGTTATTTTCAGACTTCACTTGCATTTCAATACACTCTACGTCATCTTAGGGTGTATAGGTCAGTGAGCAAATCCTGTTCCCACACTATAATAATAATAAATAATAATCATAAACATAATAATACATGGTATTTATAATGATTTTCAAGGATACAGAGATGCATTACAAAACTATCAAAACAGTGAAAAACAAGGAAAAGAAAACAAACTCAGGGGAAGGAGGCAGTGGCTATGAGAAGGCTTGTTTAAACAGAAAAGGCTTAAGGTGGAGGAAGATGCTTACAGGGACAGTCATGGGTGATTTGAGGCAGGGATTTCAAGAGTCTGGGAGCAATGCTGGAGAAAGCCCTGTCACCAAAGCTCTGTAGCTTGTATCTGGGGATGATGAGGTGGTCTGCTGTACCAGAGCGGAGTAAGAGTGTGGGTTGGTAGGGGAGAAAGTCAGAGAGGTAGGGGGGAGCAAGGTGGTGGAGGGCTTTAAGTCAAAAGGAGTATTTTATACTGAATGCGTTGTGTGACAGCGAGCCAGTGAAGCTCACAGAAGGGTGATGTGCTGCCAGGACGTAGTGTGGGTGAGAAGCATGGCTGCAGAGTAGAACCATTTGGAGCTTATGGAGGTATGAGGAGTTGATGCCGGGCAAAAGAGTTACAGTAATCCAGACGGGAGGAGATGAATCCTGCAGGTTAGGGAAGGGAGGACTTTAGTTTCACAATGTTACAAAGATGGAAAAAATTGGATTTAACTGTCTGTTTTATGTGTTGCTCAAAATTGAGGGTGGAGTCATGGATGATGCATCATTTGCAAGCATAGGGGAAACAACTGTGTCATCGATAGTTGAGAACATGCCAGTTTTATTCAGAGTGGATTTAGTGCCTATGAGAAGGAGTTCCATTTTGTCACTGTTGAACTAGAGGAAGATTTTATTTTAGAGAGACAGGTTTCAATATGGGCCAGAGGTGGGTAGGTTTCAATATGGGCCAGAGGTGGGTTGGTTTCAATATGGGCCAGAGGTGGGTTGGTTTCAATATGGGCCAGAGGTGGGTTGGTTTCAATATGGGCCAGAGGTGGGTTGGTTTCAATATGGGCCAGAGGTGGGTTGGTTTCAATATGGGCCAGAGGTGGGTTGGTTTCAATATGGGCCAGAGGTGGGTTGGTGAGAGATTTGGTGCTGAGGTAAATCTGAGTGTCGTTGGCGTTGCAGTGAAAGTCAAGGTTGAAATGAAGAAGGATGTGACCAAGGGGGAGGATGTAAATGACGAAGAGTAGGGGACCCAGAATAGAGTTTAATGGGGTGACTAGTGTTGATGCTGCCCTTTGTCAAACACTGTGGAAGCAAAACATCTAAACAGCTTTTAAAAAATTTGAAGTATCATAAAATAAATGTTCTACGAAGATGAAAGTGAATATAGATACGTTAACTTTACAGAATTCTACACAGGACACCTTTAGACAAATAAAAAAATCTAATTTGCATAAGTATTTGCATTATAATTTGGAATGCGGTGTTCCACATTATTATGCAAATTGGAATTAAATATCAAACATGAAATATTTTGTTTATCAATCAAACGCATGGATGGTATTGTGTCTCCGGGCTCTTTGGATCACTGAAATCAATCTCAGACACCTGTGATAATTAGTTTCCCAGGTGAGCTAAATTAAAGGAAAACTACTTAAGATGTTCCACATTATTAAGCAGGCCACAGGTTTCAAGCAATATGGGAAAGAAAGGATCTCTGCTGCAGAAAATAGTTTAGATCGTGATCATCGTACTGTGAATAGATTTGTGGCTGATTCAGAGCACAGATGGGTGAGTGCAGATAAAGGCATAATGAGGAAGGTTACTGCCAGACAAATTCATCGGATTAATTGAGCAGCTGCTAAAATGCCATTACAAAGCAGCAAACTGGTATTTGAAGCGGCTGGCGCCTCTGGAGTCCCGTGAAAGTGACTCACGGTGTAGGATCCAAGGTAGATGATCTGTCTTACCTATCTCAAATCCTGGGTAGCGCTATGCCAATTTTACCCCTTTCCACAACCCTTTATCCTGGGTCTGTCACCCACTAACAATCACCATCACAGTAAATGCAGTATTGTCTTTCACAGTTTTTTTTGTATTTTATTTGTGTATTTATTAACTGGGAAAATCCCCCACAAGTATACTTATGTCTGAAAAGTAGGTAATTCGCTTTCAAAAACGCAATTATAACTCACTCATCAAGTGTCCGAATGGCAATAGCCTACGTAAACTCTACGTAGACACATTGTAAGAAAACCGTCAGGACAGGATGTATATACGTAGTTCCTAGTAGGTGCTACATAGATGCAGGTTCATTTTGGTGTTGATTGGATTGTTCCCAGGCGAGGCTAAGTGGTTGCTGCAGTGTGGGCTGGTCATCCTGCTTCCTCATGGTTACGACGGGGCGGGGCCTGAACACTCCTCCTGTCGCATTGAGAGGTTCCTTCAGGTAATAACGAGCACAGTGGCCTGGTTGTATTTCTGAAACCTTTGTATTCATGTATATACCGGGGAATGTCTGCTGGAGTCTTTAAGATATGTTTATTACAAATGACATGATGTTAATTGAAAGGTATCTCTGTCTTCACCCCCACACAGATGTGTGACAGTAAAGAAGAGGGGGTGGACTGTGACAATGTAAACATGTGCGTGGTTAACCCCACGACCCCTGCGCAGTACTTCCACCTACTGAGACGACAGATGATACGCAACTTCCGGAAACCCCTCATTGTGGCCGGACCAAAGACACTGCTCCGGTTCTCTGTAAGATTTAGTATAACCCCACCTCCAACATACGCCCTTAAAATCTTACTGCTTCTATTCCCTGATCTGGTTGATGTGAATGGATGAGGAGATTCATCTTATAGCCTAGGCCATCTTTATGTAGAGCAACAATTCTTTTTTTTAGATCTTCAGAGTTCTTTGCATGAGGTGCCATGTTGAACTTCCAGTGACCAGTATTAGGGAGTGTGAGAGCGATAACACCAAATTTAACACACCTTCTCCCCATTCACACCTGAGACCTTGTAACACTAACAAGTCACTTGGGGAGGAAAAATGGGTAATTGGGCCCAATTTGGACACTTAGGGGTGTACTCACTTTTGTTGCCAGTGGTTTAGATCATAATGGCTGTGTGTTGAGTTATTTTGACGGGACAGCAAATTTACACCATTATACAAGCTGTACACTCACTACTTTACATTGTGGCAAAGTCTCATTTTTTCAGTGTTGTCACATGAAAAGTTATAATCAAGTATTTTCAAAAATCTGAGGGGTGTACTCACTTTTGTGTGTGTGTGTGTGTGTGTGTGTGTGTGTGTGTGTGTGTGTGTGTGGGCTAGCCTTTGAATTTATTCCCCCCAATTAATTATACACGTCTTTTGATTTTATTTCTGTTTCCATTAATTGTCTTTACACCAACTAACCTTGTATTTGTATTTCTTTACACATTAATTAGCTTTACAGTAGCCAATGCCTTTAATTTACCAGATGCCTTTATACAGAGTGAATTACAGTAAAGACAATGACAAACCTGGAGCAACCTAAGGTAAAATGCCTTGCTTAAGGGCAGCATGAAATTTGTCCCACATAGGAACTGAACTGGCAGCCTTCTAATTACAAGTCTGATTCCCTAACCACTGAGCCACCTTTCGCCACTGATGTATTTATTTCTCCCCTGATGTATTTATTTCTCCCCTGATTTAATCAGCTTTACTCCAGCCGTTATGTTTTGAGAAGACTAAGATGTATGCTATCAAGCCATAATTTGAAAAAAGAACTCTAGATATTAATGCCTGTTTTCTTATTTTAATTTTAGTTGTTTTCCCCCCTCCTAATTTCATATGTGTGAAGGATGGCATGTACACCTACATTTGGGTCAGGAAACCTTTACACACGTAACAGCCTCCATGCAGCCGCTAATATAAAGGATTGCAAGGCAACTCAATGAGCCCTTTCGGTTGGCAATGGAAAAACCTGGAGCCTCGTGTAAATGTTGCGTACGGACAAAAGCTTGCATACGCTGGTTTTCACGCACACGTTGTGATGTCAAAAAATTGACTTGATTATTATTTTATCAGCGGAACCTCCTCTTTCCAACCATATTGGTACCATGTTGGTATTGTGCAGGATGATGTCCTACATCATTGCAGCATTGCTATTTTGTCATTTTCACATCCTACTTTCTGTCTGTAGTGTGTTTAGTAAAAAAGGCAAAAGTCTAAAAAACATGACCGACTTTGAGGCGCAGTAGCTCCGGCTCTGATAAACTTACATGGATGAACCAACACTCATTCTTTTCAGCTAATCTTCATCTTTCCAACGTTACCAAGCTTTAGTTGCTAGCATATACGGTTTGTGAGATAATTGCAATACAATCGCGCTTGACACTGGCTTGGAGGGTAAAAACGCCTCGCGGGTCAGATCAAAGGACCCGGCGGGCCGTAGTTTGCTCACCTCTGGACTATAGGGTAAATGCAAGGCGATACAGGCTATGTAAATATAAAATCTTAGAAAACCATTCCAATGTTGTTCAAATAGGCATATTATTATTACAATGCGAATAATACCGGGCCGGACAGCAGGCTTTAGACTGGCTAACAGTAGCTCTAGTGAAAATTGTTATGGTTTTCTTGACCTGAGATTAATACATACTAATTCAAACATGCAAAATAGTTTTAGCACATGAGATTTTTGCGTTTGTTGAAAAAAGTTATGCCGCGAGCCCTCATCTGCATATTCATTCATGGGAGGAGGCAAGGCGGGGTCAGTGGCTGATTCACGTGCGGGTCTCGCGTTGATTGTGGTTTATAAAGGAAAGGTGCGCAGGACCTGGTGTACGCCATCTTCTGGTATGTAAGCTCAGCTGTGCAGTTTTATACATGAGGCCCCTGTTGTTTTCAATGGATGTTCAATGACTGAATGAAGTGTATGTATTTCCTCTCTCTACCTGTAGGGGGCCACATCTAGCCTAGCAGACATGGCTCCTGGGACATCATTCAAGCCTGTCATTGGGGACACCATAGTCACACCAGCCAGGTAAAGAAGTTAACAAAGTTGTGCCCCTCATTGAATTCCCTTGGTGAAGACCAGTGTTTGATTACTCCATAGTGTCCAGCGGGTGGTGCTGTGCTCCGGGAAGCACTATTACGCCCTGCTGAAGCAGAGGGAGGAGTCAGCCGCCACCCAGACCACAGCACTGGTCAGAATGGAGGAGCTGTGTCCGTTTCCACTGGAGGCGCTACAGCAGGAGCTCAAAAATTACACCAACGCCACACGTAAGCTACACACCCCTGATCTGGCACAGATTCATCCGCCCCTTCCTGGCCTGACCTCAATCTCACCTGGGTTGGCCTCCACTGGTCATCGATAAATAGCCTGGGACTTAAAGACTATTATGCGGGAGATACTAGAGCACTAGAGCACCTAGAGCACTAGAGATACTAGAGCTACTAGAGCACTAGAGATACTAGAGCTACTAGAGCACTAGAGATACTAGAGCTACTAGAGCACGCACCTTTGAGAACTCTAAAACTAGTCTGAGAAACCACACCCTTGACTGTCAACACGGTTCACCCACAACCAAATAATGAAGGATTTTGTGTGTGATATTTGTCCAGCTTAAAGTCCAAGTGTGAGAAAGTAAGATTTGCCTTCTCGTCTCTTTCACGTCACAGAGTTTGTGTGGAGCCAGGAAGAGCCACAGAACATGGGGCCCTGGTCCTTCGTGGCCCCGAGGTTCGAGAAACAGATGGCCTGCAAGGTAAGTGGCTCTCTAATTTGTTAGAAAAACAGTTAGTGTGTTGAAGGGGAACAGTTTTAGCAAGATCTGGGAAAGAATTGCTAATGGCAAACCCATTAGGAGTAAATTTTGAATGTATGATGATTTGTAGATCAGTGTTCTCAACACAGTAATATGGAAGCACAGCCAGTATATACAATATATGATAGGGTAATTTGGAGATCTTTGGAAATGAACCAAACATTTTAATTCACTCCCTCTACTCTCCTCTTCCCCAGCTCCAGTTGGTCAGTCGGCCTGCTCTCCCCGCCCCAGCTGTGGGAATTGGAATGCTCCATCACCAGCAGAATGAGGACATCCTCACTAGGACCTTCTCCTGAGCCACTGGAAGGCTTGGTTACAAAATGGCTGCCTCGAGGCCTCAAAATGGATGCTCCTCTTTGCGCTTTATTCACGGCGCGCCAATGGAACCAACATGATGTTACCGCCTCGAAACTGAACTCAGTGTTGCTTTTATCACGGTTGTTATTCAACTCTGTTGAAATGTTCTGAAAACACGAGTGGTAAAGGTCTGCTTTTAATGTGTGTATGATGGTTGGTTTGGATGGTGGGGCGCTTCAGTAGGATGAATTTAGCTGTACAGGTTTAGGATTATGATTTCGATTAGAGCCTAGAAGATAACGTGATGTATGCGTTGAGAAATGATGAATAGCAAACACTGCATTACTTTTTCTTTTAATCTTTACATATTTTTTTATTTGTAGAGCGACTAAAGGCAGTGCCATCATCTTAAGCCTGGTAAAATAAAACCTTACCCCAGGCTGAGCAAATGCATTTTCCCTCAATGAAGTAGACAGCATGCTCAGTGCTTGTGAGAAGAGTACAGGTTTCATTTTGTAGGCCTGGATTACAATTTTGGTTTTAAGTGTTCCAAAAAAATTGTTTCCAAAATATGGTTCAGATTTAATTAAGGCCTTATAGTTTAGAGCGTCATTGTATTATGAATTAATTTTCAGTTGATCAGAAAGCCACACAAAATTGTATGGTGTGATCTCAGTGATGTAAATATGATCTCATCATCTAGTTTTGGTTACATAAACAGGCAAGTTGACTAAGAAATATTTCTTGAAAGTTTGTCATTCTTCAAATCAAGGATTGTCTCTGGTTGTCAATCTGAATTAATTCAATTGTCAGTGATCATGATTGTTTTGATCTTCACCCGTTTCATTATTAGCAAAATACATAAAAAATTTGGAGCATGTTAACATGTTTGTTCTGTATTTTGTTTGCTGCTTTTGATTTTCATTTTTAAAAAATCCACTGAAAAAATATCTACATATTAGCCTTCACCATGGCTTTTAGATGACAACTGTCTGTAATATTTATTTATTCTGTGGAAGTAGCACAATAATTTCTGAGAGTTTAATTGTTTGGTGTATTCTGTCTTTACTAGTACAGGTATAATTTTGAAAAGCATAATGTGAAAATAACTGACACTTCTGGTGGAACTTGAATTTGAGTATAATAGTGGTCATCAGTGTGTTATTGGTATGAAACCAATAACATTGCTTTGTAGGTTCAATTTTTGGTGTTTGAAAAAGGGCTACAACCAAATCATGTCAAACTGAATGTCACGGCTCTAGAGCTCAAGAATCGGATTTTCTTTACAATTAAGTTATTTAACAGATAGTCTTATCTAGAGTGAATGAGAGTACCTTGGACACACGCCTTTGATGATTTAACATTTTGTACTGTGACAACTTAGAATAAAATAGGATTGTATTGGGATTTTTATAATTTGTTCTACACAACATACTGAACACTTTGAAGGTGCAAAGTATTTTTTACATAAAAAACCTGACATTTATTGTTTACGTATTCACCTCCCCCCGAGTTCATACTTCGTCGAAGCACCTTTGGCTGCAATAACAGCTGAGTCTTTGGGGGTAATTTTCCTCTAAGCAATTGAGGTTGAAAAGACATTTCAAAAATGTTCTGCTCAGTGAGTCTCTACCAGCATTACATATCTGTATTCTGCAATTATAGACAATTTGTCCTGGCAAAATTATTCAACCTCTCTGTTTGAATGGGGACTGTTGGGGAATAGCAGAGATTCTCAATCGGATTAAGGATTGAGCTTTGACCTGGCCATTCTAGACATTCAGGTTTCAACCACTCCAGTGTAGATTTTACTGTGAGTAGGGTCAATGTCCTGCTGGAAGGTAATCCTCTGCCTCAGGGGTCTTCCAAACTGAAGCAGGTTTTTCTCTTGAATTAACCTGTTTTTGTGATTCTGATTTGGCTCCATCCATCCTGCCCTTGATCCCGACCAGTTTCCCAGTCCCTGCTGATTAAAGGCATCCCCACAACCTGATGCTGACACCACTATGCTTCCCTGTGGGAATTGTGTTCTCAGGGTGAAAAGCACTGTTGGCTTTATGCCACACATAGGCCAATATGTTACATTTTGATCACATTAGACCAGAGAAGTGTTTACACATTTGCTGCGTCTCCCACATGCCTTTTGGCAAAATCCAAACAGGATTTGATATGTTTATTTTCAGCAATGACTTTCTCCTCGCCACACATCTGTGTAGCCCAGCTTTGTGGAGTGTTCAGGTTACAGTTGCTACATGGATGGTTTCTCCCATATCAGCTGCCCTCCTTACACAGTCGCTGAGTTTTGGTGGACAGCTTTCTCTAGGCAGAGTTGCGGTTGTGCCATATTATTTCCAGATTAAATAATGGATTTAACACTTCTGACTTTGCCCAGAACCCAGGCATGAGGTAGTGCAAAGTAGCACAGCACTGCCCAGGATTTGGGATGGATGATTTGAATGATCTACCTTGCCAAGTCGCTCTCCAGTGACTCCATGTGTGCAGATCAATCCGCGGAAGTATATTTGGTGAGTGTAATCATCCTGTGCCTGACCTGACTAAAGGCTTTCATCTTGGATGAGCAGTGTGAAAAGAATCGGCCGGCTCTGCGACATGTGGTTGGATGATCCATGTGCGCGCTCCTCACCATCCCGCATCTGTCCGAGGAGTTGCTAAGCTGCCGATAAGGCAGGGGAATTCGATAAGATTAATTGGGAGGTGAGAAATTTGGGAAACCACTAAATAAAAAAAAATAATGGATTAAACATGATCTGGGGGATGTTCAAAGTTTTTTATTTTTATAATCCAAACCTGATTGGTGCTTCTCCAGAACTTCATCCCAGACACTTTGATAGTTTCTTGGTTTTCATGATGCTGTTTATTTACATATGCTCTCTAACAAACTCGTGAGGCCTTCCAGAAACATGTATTTCCATATTTTTGACTCTTGTGCACAATTGGACTTAATTCACCTAATGATGTGAGTTCTTAGTGCAACTGGATGCACCACAGCTTATTTAGAGATTTCATAGCAAGTGGGGTGAATACTAATGTAACCAACAAATGTCTGTTTTTTTACTTAACATTGTATTTTTGTTTTTACATATTTTGCACCTTCAAAGTGTTAAGTATGTTGTTCAAAACAAATGGTAAATATTTCAATCCTATCCTATTTCATTCCAGGTTGTCACACTAAAAGGAATTAAAAGTACAAAGGGTATTTATACACTGTGTGCACAATTAGTAGGCAATCTAAAACCTACAGTGCTCTTGGACAATACAAAATGTAAATACACCTCAAACCTGGATAGTTAAGAAAGTAGAAGTGAGGTCTTTGCTTTCTTTGGATCTGTGTGCACAATTGTTAGGCAACTATTAGTGTGCAGAATAATCATGCAATTAAATGAAAAACAAAGTTTCCCATCTCACTTGTTTATTTTCATCTGTTAAAGAGAGAAATATAAATTAAAATCTACAAATACAAATTCATGGCATTTCAAAACTGAGTGTCAGTTTCTTGATCTGTTGACAATCAACTTTTTGTGCAGTATCAACCACAGCCTCCCAGACACAGTTCAGGGAGGTGTACTGTTTTCCTTCACTATAAATCGACCATTTAAGAAGGGACCACAAGTTCTCAATAGGGATTTGGTCAGGCGAGGAAGGGGGCCCTGTCATTATTCTTTCATCTTTAAGGCCTCTACTGCCTAGGCATGCAGTGGAGTACTTCAATGCATGAGATGGAACATCGTCCTGTATAAAAATCATGGACTTCTTGAAAGATGCAGACTTTTTCCTGTACCACTGCTTGAAGGAAGTGTCTTCTAAAAACTGGCCGTGGGTTTGGGAGTTGAGTCCATCATCAACCTGAAAAGGTCCAACTAGCTCATCTTTAATCATATCAACCCATACCAGTACCCCACCTCCACCTTGCTGGCGTCTGAGTCAAAGTGGAGCTCTGTGCCCTTTACTGATCCAGCCACGAGCACATCCATCTGGTCCGTCAAAAGTCACTCTCATCTCATCAGTCCATAAAACCTTTGAAAAATCTCTCTTCAGATATTTCTTGGCCCAGTCTTGACAATTCAACTTATGTGTCTAGTTCAGTGATGGTTGGGTTTCAGCCTTCCTCACCTTGGCCATGTCTCTGAGCACTGAACCCCTTGTACTTCTGGGCACTCCAGGTAGGTTGCAGTTCTGTAATATGACATCACTGGCGGATAATGTATTCTTGGTAGCTTCATGTTTGAGTCTTCTCAAATCTTCGACAGTTAATTTGCATCTTTTTGTTTCTTGCAACCCTAGTGACTACAACCAAACGTTTAATGGTTCTGTGATCACGGCGCAATTTCAAGAGTGCTGCATCCCTCTGAAAGACCTTTTACAATTTTTGACTTTTCATGAGTCAGTTAATCTCTTTTTTTGGCCCATTTTGCCTGAGGAACAGGAGCTGCCTAATTATTACGCATGCCTTGATATAGGGCAGTGGTCCTCAAACCCTTCCATGGAGGGCCTAGTGTATGCTGGTTTTTGGTCTTTCCCTTCAGGTAAAGCATAATTAGGACCTAGACTGCCAGGTGAGGGGAGATACTAACCAATTAGTGAGCTACACCATCAGGCTTGTACAAGGTAAAAGCGAAAACCCTTCCATGGAGGGGTTTGAGGACCACTGATATAGGGTGTTGATCTCCTTAGGCCACACCCTCCCTCATTACACAAATACACATCACCTGATATGCTTAAATCCAATAAGAATTCCAGTTTATACAGCTTGGACTCGGAACAAATGCATAATAATGATGATATGGTCAAAATAATGACTTGCCTAATAATTGTGCACACAGTGTACTTATTCAAGGCACTTTACATAAGTGAGCGTATACATTTTAGGACTGGCTTCCCATGAGAATTGAACCCTAAACCTTGGCAGTGCAAGATTCATGCGCTTACCAGCTGAGCTACAGGATTATAGCTCAGTTAGTGTCACATGCAGGCATATCAGCTAGCTATGCATGAGAGTAAACTAACAGCAAAATCCCTCCCACTCCTTATTGCTATAACAACCAATTGTGCAGTCAGGGTGACGGTTATTTTTTGGTTCATGTTTATGTTGTCAGTCGGTTATGGACATTTTACTGAAAATCATTCCACTGTTTTTCATAAATTAGTTATGTTATTGGTTCTTAGTCTATAATCCACTTCACCCCGTACCTTTAAGCACTTCAGAGAGGATTGATGTGAACAATGTGTTAAATCTGTCTTACTCATACAGAATGGTTAGTTGCCATGTTGCTTAACTCTTGTTTATACCCATCAAATCCTCTCCAATGTTGATGTCTGGTAGCAAAGACTAAGGGCTCATTTGGGATTTAGGTGTGCCATGAGAAGTCAGACATTTCTGGGAGATGGAATTTAGTGCTTCTCTGAATGCTATTGGTGCTTATTGTTTTATGGGCTGGGCAATGTTTTGTAGACAGTGCTTAAAGAGCAAGGATGCTTCTAGGCTAGGGTTTGATTTGAGACTCCAGGTATGAGCGAGAGCAATTAGTTTGAGATTTATGACTGGCCACAGATGAGTCAGTTTGCCCAAGGAGACGAATGGAAGAGCATCTACCTTCTCATTAGCACACTTTCACCTACCAGAAAACCAATTTCCATTCCTTTAGGGTTTCTGTCACCTTCGCTAACCAATCGAATGGTTCTCTAGACAGAATGCTGGCTCATAATGTTCCTTTGCTTGTGGGAAATGAATGTAAGCCACATACTGTAGTACTGTAGGTGATGGTATGCTGTTGAATGTGATCTGTTCTAAACAAGGGCAACGAGCCTAAGTTTCATGCATTCAGAGAATAGAACAAATAAAAACATTATGGATTTGGCTGAGGGCATGCTGACTGTCAGTTATATGAGGCTGTAGACAGATATCATCGCCTGACTTAATATATTGATGTCAGAACTAAATAGTTCAATGCCATCAATAAATTGATCAATGTTAATGCCATCCCTTGTACTGTATGTGAAACTGTAGTCATGTACTTCAATAACATACGTTTGCGGATTTGGTGCAATGCACTCGTTCGTTCACTCAGAAATTTACAACCACACGCACGCGGTCAGCTACATAGGCACGAGAGGAGACTGAGAGCAACATCCATCGCCTCCCACTCCTTATTGCTATAACAACCAAATAGGCGGTCAGCAGGCAGCGTGACTCAATACAATAGCAGACAGACACCAACCTACCGTCCCCGCCAAACGGAGAAGCTTATATTTATCAAGTAACAGAATATAAACTGAATCTGGAGAGCTATAATAAATTGTTGCAAACCGACAAAAGATGTCGAGTTATTACACACTGTTACGTCAAAAGAGATTAGGCGAGTGAGAGAACCTGTGGCTAGGTAGGTACAGTACGTGTGGCGGTAGGACACCTTTGCCTTGGCGACTCCGTGGATGGGTTGAGCAAAGCAAGCTCGAACTGGGCGAGAATCAGGAAGAACCCCTTTTGTGATATTAAGTCTGACTTTTCATTGCACCAGACGAAGGACATTCCACACTGAGTCAGCACGAAGAGGCGACATTCCTTCTAAAACCGTATATCTAATCTTCTCACGTCGGTCTTCCCCGGTGGCGACATGGCGAGGGAGAACGGAGAGTCTGGCGGAGATGGGTCTTGGAAGAAGAATGTCGATGATATCAAGAAGGTATTCGAGTTCAAAGAAGTGCTTGGAACGTGAGTAATACCGAACAAGTGGTTACAGTAGCATATTCTAGGTCCTTGAATTAAAACTTTGTTGTCTGGTCGTGTCAGTCGAGACAGACATCAATGACAATGTAACAGTAGCGGAAATGCGATTATCATTAGGTTTGCAATCTGTTGCGCTTTGCGTAAAGTCTGATTTGCCATTCTTGCAAAATACATTAAGCAACCGTACGGCCTGTGTGGGTTTTGCAAATATGCAATGCTGTCTTGGGATACCTTACATATGTTCATAAAATAAGGTGTTACTTTCTTAATGCAAAAAATCAGCAGCACGTGCGCTTGGTCTGACATGGAACGTCTTTGATGTAGCGGCACCCGCGCGGCCTCAGTAGAATTCGACGTGTAGTCTACCTCTACTTATATCTCAGATGGGTCAGAGGTGACGCGTCGAGAGATTACTGTAGCCTATATTAAATTGAGGTTTGTTCACCTGATAGAAATTATATTATTTGACATGCCTTTGTGACCTCAGGGTGGTGTAACTTGACAATTTTTAGTAAATTCTTCGACGATCATAAATACTTAGTCATCATTACATCATAGACATTTATAATTGTTTAATAGCTCACGTTATGGTGCTAAATGCTTCAAAGTTATGCTTATTGAAGGATCACTCCAGACCCGTAAACGCCCCCAAATCTTTGTGACAGTCATGTTTCCGACATGACAATCACTAAAAACACATTGTCAATGCGTTCTGTAATTCCCAACTCGGCCACCACAAGTGTCCAGAAAAGTTACCAGTTACGTCACTGGCAACATTATAGAAACTACAGCTAGTCAGGGGAGGCATTTGGTTGACTTCTTGATCATTATTTGCCCTGCCCTTGAATGGAGTTGATTGGAGAATAAAAATTCTGTAGCGATTTCGAGAAACTACGTATTGCATTCTTCACTTAAATATCTATAGCTAAATATGAAGAGTTATAGCTGAATTGTTTTTCCTACAATGGTGGTAAATACTGGGACAGGGCTCAATTTTGGCTTTTAATCATCTCATGCCAAGATGACTATTACTATTTTTTAGATCATCTGAGTTTCACATGGACCGATGTGTATGGAAACCTTAAGTATGCCAAATTTTTTTACTGTATATACCAGCCAGGTCCAGAGGGACTAGCACTAGCAGAGGTAAGAAGCTGATTAGCGTGACCTAGCCTGTATTTGTTTGTGTATTTACGTAGATGGATGTGACGTAAAATAAAAAATAATTGGTCAGAGAATATTGCTCAATAAGTACATTTTTTAGTTAGGTAGGCCTAGGTGGTGCAACTATAGAACGTGAGAGTTATATACAGATTTTATCGTTCGTGTTACAGTGACTGGCTAACTAGCTGAAGGCATTGGGGAATGTGGGCACCTTGCTGGTTGTAGCATTGGTTGTTGCTGATTAGCATCGTATATCTAATTTGTTTGTGTACATACCTGGATAAACGTGACTTAAAAATAAAATTATGGGTCACAGAATATTGCTCAGTCTGTACCATTTTGAACCTGATAGGTGGTATTACTCACAAATGACTTAGTGAGAATTAATGAAGACTTTACCATAAGTGTAAAGTAGGCCAGAGGCTTAGTATGCTTTGGAAGTTTCTCCCTAGGGGGCGGGCACTAAGTTCGCTATGAATTCTGGACCTTGTGGTATTTCAAGTGCAAACTGATAGAATTGACCGAAATGTACTCTCGGATGTTCTCGGAACCATTGGAAGCCACAGAATTGTATATGACAAATCATATATGGTAACGTTTTTTAAAAGGTATTGCCCATATCTCTGGATTTACTGTAACTAGGCTAAATTTTCAATTAGGAAACTAACTAACAAAGAAGGCAACTGATGGGTAAACTCCCTTTAGTATTTATCTACTTTGGTGCAAAACTTGTGCTCACAGTTCTGTTATTCTACCAAGTTATTCCCCCATGCTTGAACTATTAACCTTCTTCAGAGCAGACAAATTCCAGCTGTATTTATTTCTGTCCTACAGTTAGTGATGCTTAACTTAACGTCTGTTCTTCTTGGCTCAGTTGTGGGCGAGTTATGTTAGAGACAAGATGCATACAAGCAAAAATCTCCCAAATGGCAAAATGTGGAAAAAGATGCTAACTCTAAAACTTCTTAATATCAGAGGGCAGGGTCATTCCTTGATATAACTGGGCAATACATTTGCTGATGAGTCATTTCGTCTTCGTGCCATTTGAGCTTGAAGTGAAAACCTATCAATTTCTCTGTGAAACAAAAGACCTCAGTCCTTTGACCTACAGATTGTTTTTTTCTATTTAATTTTCTCCATGTAAGGATCAAGACATCTATCATCTCCCCTTTTTATTGTGGACAATGTGATGTTATCTGGAGTTGAGACATTGTCAGAGAGGCCATGTCCCTGGGGAAATATGACTTTGGCCAGCCCAGGGAGATGTGTCAAGCAGGAAAATTAGGCCAGCCTTAGCTTCAATAAACAGGCTATGCTGGTTTCCATTGACCAATGTAAACATGGATAATACAGAGATCAGAATGGGGTCAATTTCATTTCCATTCAAGGTAGTAAACAGATATTGAATTGGAACCTATATTTTATTTTCAGTCTGTTTTCAGCTTCCGCAAACACACAACACATTTAAACACACACAACACATTTACACACACACACACACACACACACACACAACACATTTACACGCACGCACGCACGCGCGCGCACACACACACACACACACACACACACACACACACAGAGCAAATGCACTTCATCACGGCTTAGCCTAGTTGTCGTTCAGCGTTGTTCTCAATATGCTTCATCTGTAGGCTAAGTAAAGTTCACACTGCACACTTTACTGGCTTAGCACAGGGCCTGGACAGAACATGAAGTGCCAAAGCGTTCCATGTCCGCTAACTGCTCCCCATCCCCCTCTGCCCCCGCTGGACCTGTATTCCCCCTGTCCTAATCCCGAGGGACAGCCTGTGCCTTTGATCTACGCAACGATAACATCTTCAGTCCAGCCATCCCTTTATTCCTTTGACCAGTTTGTAGTGCAAAGCTTGTGTTTGGCATGTACATTTACACTTTAGTCACTTTGCAGATGCTCTTACCCAGAGGAACTTAGAGTAAGTACAGGGACATCCCCTTATGGTTAAGTGCCTTGCCCAAGGACACAATAACATTTGAACCGGCAACCTTCCCAACCACTGAGCCATGTGATGCCGTGTTCTGGGTTGTATTCTCACAGAAGTCAGTAGAAAACATACACTCACTGGCCACTTCATTAGGTACACCTTGCTAGTACTGGGTTGGACCCACTTTTACTTTCAGAACTGCCTTAATTGATTGTGGCATAGATTTAACAAGGTGCTGGAAACATTTCTCAGAGATTTTGGACCATATTGACATTATTGCATCACGCATTTGCGGCCGATTTGTCGGCTGCACATCCATAATGCAAATCTCCTGATCCGCATCCCAAGTGTGCTCGATTGTATTGAGATCTGGTGAATGGAGCCCATTTGAGTAGAGTGAACTTACTGTCATGTTCAAGAAACCAGTGTGAGATGATGTGAGCTTTGTGACATGGTGTGTTATCCTGCTGGAAGTAGCCAAGATGGGTACACTATACCATGGTCATACAAGGATGGACATGGGCAGCAACAGTGCTCAAGTTGGCTGGGGCATTTAAACAACGCTTAAATTGTGTGGCAAGAAAATATCCCTCACACCATTACACCACCACCACCAGCCTGAACACTTGATAGAGGGCAAGATGGATCCATGCTTTTATGTTGTTTACACCAAATTCTGACCCTACTATCTGAATGTCACAGCAGAAATCGATACTCATCAGACCAGGCAAAGATTTTTTCCAATCTTCTATTGTCCAATTGTGGTGGAGCCATATAAATTGTAGCCCCAGTATCTTGTTCTTGCTGACAGAAGTGGGACCCGATGTGGTCTTCTGCTGTTGTAGCCCATCTTCTTCAAAGTTGGAAGTGTTGTGCATTCAGACATGCTCTTCTGCATACCTTGTTTGTAACAAGTACTTTTTTTTAGTTGTTGCCTTTCTATTAGTTCGAACCATTCTGGCCATTCTCGTCTGACCAATCAACAAGGCTTTTTTGCCCAGAGAACTGCCTCTCACTGGATAGTTTTAAATTTTTTATACTATACTGAATGCTATCAATTCAGATAATAATCACTAGAGATGGTTGTGCAGAAAATTCCCAGCAGATCAGCACTTAAACCAGCCCATCTGGCACCAATAACCATACCATGTTCCATGTCACTTAAATCACCTTTCTACCCCATTCTCCCTATTCCTATTGACCCTACCTTGACGGCGGTTCAACAGCTCCTTGGACAGATGCGAAACGGTGAGGGGCACGCACATGGTTTATCCAACCACATGCTCCCAAGCCGCCGATAATTTTCGCACTGCTTATCCAACATGGAATACTTAAATCAGATCATGTACGGGAGGATTACGTTTACCAACTATACTTCCGTGATTGAATTTACAGGCACCCAACCTGCACAAAAGAAGGCGCTGGGGAGCAACGTGGCAGGATAGATGATTTGTTTTATTTATCCCAAATCCAGGGCATCGTCATGCCAATTTGCAGTGCCTTGTTCTGGAGGTCTGGGGAAAGCCGGAGAACCCATAGTCAGGCTCAAACCACTGACTATCATGATGTAGACTGTTCTGCAAACATTTCTTCCCCATTCTGATGCGTGGTTTGAACCTCAATAGATCGTCTTGACCATGTCTACATTCCTAAATGCGTTGACTTGCTGCCACTATTTCAAAATGTGCGTTTAGAAGCAGTTGAACAGGTGTACCTAATGAAGTGGTGAGTGTATATGAAAATCACAAAAACTTTAAGTATCAAATTCGATATCCACAGATAGGGACTGGTCAACATGAAGGGAAAAGAGCAAGGTGTTTAATGTGTTAATATCACAATATTTTCCAGATTAAGGACCTCTGAATTTATTTGGAAAGAGAAAGACTCCCCAGATGGCACAGTGGTCCAAGGTGCTTTTTCTTAGAATCAAGCCCTCACAGTGGCTCTATTGCTTTTGAGTGTGTATATGAAGCACCATGTGTTGTGTAAATTGACCCGCATTAACCGGGAGTGGAGGTCCATTCTGGGCAGGGATTGTCTTTGCCACCCTCTCTCAGCTCGAAACCTGTTGTCACACATACGCGTTGACATACTTGACTGTCTGGTGGAAATAAACTTTGATGGAAGAAGCTTAATTCCTTGGTGCAGATGTATAGCAAGGCTTGTCTTGATCTTCAGCTCTCCAGAATTCATTAGGGAAGTTGTTGCAATTAGCCAAGGTTGCAGATACCATTGGATATATGGACATTCATGGGGAAACCTTTTTGCAAATATAAAAATGTAGCATGCAAACTTCATCCAAACCTATTATACCATAAGCCTTATCAATGTGATGCTTTCCCAAGTATTTGGAGGCAGTACCAAATTGCAGGATTCCGAGGTTACTTGGATATATTTGTTATCTTTAAATGTACATATGCAACCGCCACCCGGGCCAATCTGCGATCATGGACTTATCCCATTGTGACATACCCAAGGCCAGGTAAGAGAGTTGAAGATGGAGATATGTCATCTCAAGCAACAAGCCGTTATCACATTGTTCTCTCAACCAGGATGTCACTGGAGAAGGACACATTTCCCAGTTAACAACCAAGATTTAGCTTGCAGGAACCCAAACTACCTCCAGGGGTCAGCACAGTGCAACAACACATGACAACCTTGTCAATTGTTGCCAGGTTGCGCTGCCCTCATCACTGTCAAGGCTTTGTTTTGTCAATCAGTTTACAGACAAATTACATTTTTCCATTCGGCCTGTCATCAAATATTTTACTAGAGATTTTCTTAACTTGCATAGATAAAGTTTGCTCGGAACCTTCTCACATTTACGAGTGCAGTGGAAAAGGCTCATGGAGTGGGAGACTGTGAGGGCATAATGTCCTAATCACCTCATCTTGTCTTTTATTACCTGTGAATGTGAATGGCCTCTGATGTCCACCTGTGAATCACGATGAGTCACTCTCTAAACAGTTAACAGTTTAAAAATAAATAATCTATCTCTGCGTTATACAGTGCAACATCCACCTGCCCACCTGCCTACACGCCTACCTCTGTCTGCAGAAGTTTGGTCTTGCTCAGTTGTCTACTGTTGTAAAAGTTTTTTTTTTAACAGATACACACTCACCCTGAGTCCACTGTCAAACCCAGAGGCTCAGCTTGGTATGGCTTGCTCCCGCTGGACTTCATTGTGTTATATATGAGCATAGTAAAACAGGTATGTTATTTGTGTGGTGTGTGTTGTGTGTGTGTGTGTGTGTGTATTGAGCAAACTGCCTCTTAGTGCCAGGTTAAAAGCCCTAATGTATCAAATCGTATTCTTCAACAGCTTATTTAACAACCGCTGTGGCCTGACTGCAAAACACTTGTCTGAAAACAAAGAATATACAAAATGTAAAGATAAATAAACACTAACTCAATTAGATTTTCTGGGCAGCTGATAGATACCAAAGCATTATTAGTAACACAGATTATCTCCTCATCTTCTTGCGCTAACCCTTACAGTATCTTCCTCTTCACGTCAGGCTAATCGTCCCTATTTAATCATTTACGAGAGCTCTGTGTAACAGAAAACTTTGCTGATGTTAGCTAAAAGGGCGCGAGGCAGTGGAATGGTGAAGGTACGATTCTGTTACTAAGTGACATGATCTCCACAAACATAAACTGGTTGTACTCACCTTCTGACTTTCAGACTAAAGTAATCAACTTCAGATCACCCTCTCACAAACTGAGGATGCAGCCCACAAACCTCCAACCAATATAATCCACCATGCCGTATGTTTCAGTAAAAATATTAGTAGTTTTATTTGGAGGGGGGTAAATACACACCAATCCATTCCTAAACTAGGTTGACAGTATGTTGAAATTATTTTGGACCTGGAAATGTTTCAATAATTGTCTCGTTTATGGTTTTAGACAAAATAAATTGAACAATCGACCTTCCATCAAATTCTAAAAACCCAATTCGGCTCTTCAGCCAAAAAGTTGGCCCAGCTCTGCTGTGGCATCTACAGTGTATACCAACCTTATGCACAGTTACAGGCGATATGGCAGAATGTCCTAACTTAAGATCTTGGTCAAGGGTGTAGTGGTTAAGGTAGGCACCTGTCAGCCACCCATTTATTTGGTCTGTACCATTGGGGAATTTTATTAGGAGCCCCAGTAACTACAGTAATGACAAGCAGCAGCTATTTCTCTATACAAAAAGCTATGTCTACACAAAAACTTTACGATGACGCAATTAGTAACATTTCGAAGCATAGTTAAGAGACAGTGCTGGGTACATATGAAAACAACATGGCTATCTGTTGCATTCCTAAAAACATTGTTTTGAGCAGGCCTTCGAAAAGACAACATAATATAGAACATGAGTAGATAAGAGGAGCAATATATGATGAAGTAGACAAACAATATATGATGAAGTAGACGAACAATATATGATGAAGTAGACATCAGGGTCGGAGGGGATGAATAGCTGAATGTGATTGCGTTTCTGTACACCCGGAGCTCTGCAGATGTGACAGCATCACAAATGGCACCCTACCACTTACAAAGTGCACTATTTTGAGTGGCCAGTGTCAACATACTTAGGGAATAGGGTGTTGTTTGGGAATCTCTGTCTCGGCCTGTAATGGTGTTGTTGTGATGGTGTAGCCGGTACGGGTCTGCTCTGTTCCCGTGCTGTTAGTCACCCTGGATGTTGACTAACGAGATCTGCTATGTCACTGAAGCCAACCAGTCCATCTCCATCACCGTCACAGATCTGCTGCTCTCTCTCCCTCTCCCTCTCCCTCTCCCTCTCCCTCTCCCTCTCTCTGCGTGTCTCCTGGTCCTGCGTGTTGGACGTACTTTCTCTGTCTTTCATTCTTCTGTCTGTCTCAACTCTGGTCAGATCTAATTCCAGCGCTTTAATCTGTTGGTATACTCAGGTAGTGAAAATGCCTCTTCAGTAAGGAGCACCAGTCCAGATATCATGTGCTGAGCAGACCTAAACATGCTTAATGGAAATTGAAATGTCTCCTGTGGTCAGTAACTGAAGGTATGACCATGTAGAAGATAAGACCAGGGGCGTCACCAGAGAGACATGGTTTGTATTCACGGCATGCACTTCATTTAACTTGTGTAGCATTGTGTGTGATCAGCGGCGGCACACCGGAATCAACTGAAAAATCATAAATGCATACAGCACATTGGAAAATCAAAAATTCAGTGAAATCAACAGTGTGGATGTTCTCTGGTTGAAGGATGACATCTCTGGATGACACCTACATTTTGCAGAAATGCAAATTGTTGAGTGTGTTGAAAAGCCAACATTGCTCACATTGCTGAGAACACCATCTCCGTGTAAAGCGTGGCGGTGCAGCATCATGCTATGGGTACACTTGGAACACCCTAGAGCAGTGGTTCTCAAACCTCTCCTCGGGGACCCCCAGACAGGCCATGTTTTTGTTTTCACCCTGAAATGACACAATTGATTAAATTAGTCAACTACACATTATGCCTTTCACTAATTGAATCAGGTGTGTCATTTCAGGGTTAAAACAAAAACATGGCCTGTCTGGGGGTCCCCGAGGAGAGGTTTGAGAACCACTGCCCTAGAGAACCTCCCTGAGCCAAAGCCCAATCCTTAAACTTCGATCCGACTGAGAATCCGTGGAAAACTGGTTGGTAATAACTAGATCTAGAGCACTGTTACTAAGAAGAATAGCCACACATTCTATCATCTATTTGTGCAAAGTTGGGAAAGACTGAAAATATACATGTAGCTGTGATTGCTAAAATGTGGTGCTACAGTGTGTTGACTCAGGGTGGTGTCAAACCATCAAGTTATAGTTTTGTATGTGTAATGACCTTTTCATTCCACAATATAACAGTATGTTGTACCGTTTTGTACTCTGAAATGTTAATAAAAGGGAGAGAATCCCAAATGACTCAGTTTTCATTACAGACTAACAATAACATTTAGATAATGACTTTGGTGGGTACACAGTAATATATTCCCTTTTGTATTGACACAATCGATGGAGGATCCATATGTATATTGCTGTACAGTGACTGGTCACTTCAACAGTATTCACTATAAAGTGCTCTGCATTTCATAGATCAATTCAAGTACTGATTTGAAAAGGAACCTTTGCCATAAACCAGGGATATGTGCCTGTATGCTCCATTTCTCCACCCAGTCCTGTTTTCAAGGGGGAGTGTGCTGTTGTTGTTTGGTAATAGAGATGGCTGCAGTGTAGATGGTTACCTTCTCAGCTTGGAAGGGACTATGGAGTAGCAGAAAGAGAGACGTGTCCCTGCAGCTAGGCAACTGATATGGGGGACTCTTAAGATGTGTTGTAGGTGGTGCTGTAGGTGGTGCTGTAGGTGGTGCTGTAGGTGGTGCTGTAGGTGGTG